>WNWK01019521.1:0-37625 GCA_009830355.1 Cherax destructor
CCTCCCCATCACAGGGCCCATACTGGACCCCCTCCTCCTACCCTTAATCGTGACCTTGCCAAAACACCCACCTCCACCCTAGATGGCTCCTGCACAGCCAAAAGCACACACAACATATCTTCAAACAGATGCAACTCCTTTCCACTCCAGCATTTGCGAACATCTTTCATTACCTGCCCAACCCGTTTCCCTCCCACCCCTGCTTCTCCCATATACCGTTGCTTCATGTATATCCCTATTAACATATTTTGCAAAGGTATCAGACCCATACCACTTTCACGCTGTGGTGCCATTACCACCTCCCTAGGCAGCCAATGTCTGCCATAACCCCAAGTATACCATATAACTTTTTTTTGCAGTATAAGCACCTCCTTCTCCACCAGAGGAAACATGGCTGCCACATGCCACAATTTACTGAATATTAATACGTTAACCACTATAACTCGTTGCAGCATCATGACATCCCCCAGTTTCCATCCACACATTCTCCTTATCGCCGCTCCTACCACCACCTCTGTATTCAATGCCCTCGCTCTGGACATGTCCATGCAATATACTACACCACATATCTTTAACTTATCCACTACCATCCATCCATACATTTTACCCAAATCTCCCTCCACCCACGAACCCACCTCCATCAATTTTGACTTCGCCACATTACTGCCTATTCCAGTTGCACATCCAAACATACTTATTATTTATCCCACGTGCCCTAGCCCTTCTCTGCTCCCTACTATAATCATAGTATCATCCACATAACCAATTATTCCTGTCTCACTACCTAACCCCACCTCCCCCTCCCTTACACCTTCCAGAATCAATCTATAAAAAGGGTCCTGCACACACGCAAACAGGATTTGCAACAAGGGACAACCCTGTCACAAACCCCATCCCATAACCACCTCCTTTCCAATGTTCCAATTAACTTGCACACACGCACCCCGATACAATGTTTCCACCCACATAAGTATCCCCTCACTGAACCCCTGTTTTTCCATAACACGCAACAACATTCCTCTCTCCACACAATCATATGCACCTTCCCAATCTACCGCTAAAACCCCTCCCCACATTCTATGCTCAATAAAATCCCTGATCCTACAATGACCCATTCTCATACATCTACCCGGGATGCCACATTGTCCCTGCTCTATTATACTCCCCAATACACTTTTTATCCTATTCGCCAAGATGCGAGTGAAGATCTTATAATCAGCGCATAAGAGGGATATAGCTCTATAATTCATAATGGTCGAAGCATCCCCACTTTTCGGCACTAGGACAACCACTCCTATATATTGATCTCCCCTCATTATGCCATCCTTTTTCATTCGATTAAACACTTTCGTAAGACATATGTGCATGACATCCCAATTACAAATGTAGAAATCACCTAACTTGCATCCCTTGAATTGCAGCCCATATCTCTTCCTCAGTTATTGCATCATCCATACCTTCCCTATCATCCACACCTATTCTGGCCAAGATACCCTCCAAAACAGCCTCCCTTGCCCTCTCACTGCCCTCCCGAAAAGACAAATACCTACCAAACCATACATTAGCATAACAACTAATACTCTCCATGGAGTTTAGGACGTTCCCTAACCTAAATTCTCCTAGCTCCTCATTCACACTTATTGATGATATCGTCATATTATTCCGTGTCCTCTGAAATATATCGTCATATTATTCCGTGTCCTCTGAAATGTTTGTGCCCCACAGTACAACCTCGATCCCTTCCCGAATCCTAAGCGCCTGAAACCTTTCATTCTATAAATCTTTCAGCTGTTCCTTCTCACCAGCCACCACTACCTGATGATTCCCCACCCCTAAGTATTGTTGCAAACCAAAGCGATACTGACCCACCTTCTTCCCATCCCTCCACACCACTTCCCACCATTCTGCAAACTTCTCTCTGCTGTCTTCACCATTTAACAACCTTATATTCATTTTCCAATATCCTGGATATGCCTTCACTACTCCCTGCCATTCCAAATTCACTAACACACCTCTATGGTCAGAAAACCCTATATCTATGCATCGCACTCTTACAACAGATACTGCCCTTGACACATATATCCTATCTAACCGAGCAGCGTAACCTCTTCATACAAACATGTGCTCAATACCCCATCCCTTCCCTCGCACCACATCCACCATACCTACTGCATTCAGAACTTCCCTCAGTATCCCCAATTCACATCCTGCCCCCCTTGGTTCTACATCCTTACGATGAATTACGCAATTCCAATCGCCTCTGATAACAGTTATCATATGCAAACCTCGCAGATAAAAACCAACTCCTCACGTACAAAAGCCTCCTTTTTCTTCCTGCAATTTACTGCAGGCATGTAAACTCCTACAAAACACACCTTAATCTCGCTCCAGTACCCATCAACCCTAACCACCCTACCCCTCCCCCCTCTTCCCAAGTCAAAAGGTGGAAAGGGCTGGAATCCCTTATTCATATAGCTACTCCACCCTTGAAATGCTCTGAACTATCTGCAAACATCTGGTATCCTTTCAAACGCAATTCATACCCTGAACGATAATTATGCTCCTGATGGAAGCATAAATCAACATACATTCTTCTTAACATTACTTCTACCCATTTTCTCTTGACCTCTGATTTGAGGCCATTGACGTTCATAGTAAGACACTTGAAGGCTGCATCGGGGGCTTTCCTCTATGCCGTTGTAATTTCTGAACATTAGCCTTGACAATCCCAACTTTAACCCCTTTTTCACTGGCCTTCTCACACACTCTGTCTTTATGCCTCTTTCCCTCCAAACACACTTCCCTACTCCTTGCCCCTCCCTTCCCATCTCTGGCCACCTCCACCTATGTAACATTCGCCGCCTGGCAATCGCACTGAGTGGTTCTCTTGTTGCTGACACCTGGTGGCCAACGAGAGAGTTACTGATTTTCAGCAAGATGGCGACTGGAGGAAGGAGGAGGATCAACACGTGTGTGTTGAAGTGTTGCGAGGAGCTGTGTACCCGAATAACTCGAATGTTTTGTTGCCTGCGATTATCCGTGATGCTTATGGCATTGGAATTGAGGAATTACGAGGCATAGCGCTGAATGGGGCGCACAGAATTTTCATCAAGTTTGCTACGACAGCGGCATATGAGAAGATTGTGGACAGCTTCCAGGACAAACCGATGGTGATCAACGCTGGCCTGGAGGTACGCTTGAAGATGTATCAAGATATTATACCTATATTCGAGTCCGAAACGTGCCATTTGAAGTTTTGGATGGGGATATTCGAGCAGCGTTTCAACAATTTGGAGTGGTGCATACGGCTGTGATGGGCAAATGGACAGACGGAATTTACGCAGGATTACAGGAAGGGTCATATTCCCTCAAAATGACTCTCCGATGGCCTATACCTTTGTATGCTGTCCTTGATGATTTTAGGACTCAAGTCTACGTCACATACGCCGGTCAACAACGAACCTGCAGACTATGTGGGGCGTATGATCATGTTGCAGCTGCTTGTGGGAGGAGGACAGACCGTCGTCAGGAAGAACGAATGGATGACAAGGTGGTTGACAGGACAGAGAGTGTGGTGCAAGTACCACCAAGTGTGGGACAGAGTAAGCGGTGGAGTGATGAGGTGGACGAGACAGGTGTCACCTGTGAGACACTGCCTGAAGGCTCGGGTGCAGAAAAGCCGGAGGGGGAGAATGCTTCTGTGGATGGGGAGATTTTGCAGGGGAACTTGCCCCATATTTTGCAAGATGCCCTCAGAGATTTTCTTGGCACACCTGGAGAAGAGTCCCCTTTAGAGCCTGGAGTTGGGCATGTGGAGTCTGTGGAGTTGCCTGGGGAGGGTGGGATTACATCACATGCCGGGGAATCTAACCTGGTGGTGCAGGATGTGGTGGCTGTGGTTCATAGGCAGGACGAACAGTTGGAAAATGTGGCTATGGATTACAGTAGTGATTCACGTAAAAGGCCTGTGGGTGGGTCCGATGAGGACGTGATCACACCCACTCAGAAAGTTTGTACAAAGTCATGGGTAGATGCTGCCCGCAAGGGTAAGGGTGGGGTATCAGGAAGAGAAGGGCTTAAACGTGGTCAGGGTGTGAAGGCGAAGGAAGGAGGAGCGCCAAAAGTCCAGAGGTATCGAGGAAAACCCCCTATGTTGTCTTCAGAAGTCTCACTATAAATCTTAACTTCCTTCGGGCCGAGGTGAAACGATGGTGGCTTGAGGTGACTATGCGACGTTTTCAGGTAGATATTTCTTTTATACAAGAACATAATTTCAGGTGTGCGAGGGAATTGTGTATGCAGGTGATTCAGGGAAATTAAAGGGAGGGGCTGTTGTGGTCATGCGCGAGGTCAGTCCTTTTAAGTTCTTAGCGTGGGAGACGGGTGAGGAGGGTAGGGTGGTGAGGGTGGACGGGGTGTGGGGTGACGTGCGCGTGAGTTTTATAAGTGTGTATATGCCGGCGGATCTCTGTAGGAGTACTAAGGAACGTTTCGTAAAGGATGTTTTGCTGTATCATTTGAGAGGACTGCCTGAGATAACCATTATAGGAGGAGACTGGAACTGTGTCATCCGGGGTAAGGATGTAGAGCCCAGGGGAGCGGGCTGTGTCCTGGGAGTGCTGAGGGAGGTATTAGGAGCAGCCGGGATGATGGATGTAGTTAGAGGAGGAGGATGGTGTGTGGAGCACACTTTCGTGAGGCAGGGATATCAGGCGCCCCTAGATAGGATTTATGTAACTAAGGAGATAGAGGTTGGTAGGGTAGAAGCTATGGACATGGGATATTCTGATCATAGGGGTGTGTTGGCAGATATTAGCTGGGAAGGAATGATTAAAAGGTATGACAGCTACTGGAAATTGAATATAAGTTTACTGCAGGGAGTTGGTGAGGGAGAAAGTTTTGCTGCATGGTGGCAGGGGCAATGGGAGAGGGGTCAGAATGCGGGAGACTTACTGAGTTGGTGGGAAATGTGGGCAATGCTGTGTATTAGGAAGTATTATACAAAAATGGGCAGGGAAGAGAATTGGAGGAAATTCAGATTACAGAGGTACTTGGAGGGTCAACTGGAGGATTGTTACAAAAGGGGCGGGAATTCTAGGATGGATGAGATGGGTATTCTGAAAGAGCGTCTGAGAGAACTGCAGAATGAGCGATTTAATGCGACAGGACACGCGTGAGAGGAGGACTAGAAGAGGTCTTGTGGGGAGACAGGCCATCGGCCTGTGTTCTCTGTTGATTTAAGAAGAGGCAGAGGGACACAACTATGATGATGTTGGAGGTCTGTCGGGAGTTGGGAGGGTATAGGGAAGGACAATTGCTCCGCACTACTGAGGGAATAAGTAACTATGCAGATCACTGGGTAAAAGAGTACTTGCAGGAGGAAGAGGGAGGGGAGAGGGACAGGACAGTAGTAGGGGAGGGGATTAGGTCTATTGTTAGTAAGGACGACAGGAAAGAAATGGAGGGAGAGATTAGTGAGGAAGAGGTATGGGAGGCAGTGCAGGGTTTGAGCAAAGGGAAGGCACCTGGATTGGATGGTCTCCCTAATGATTTATATGTTCATAATTGGGAGACCCTAAGGGATTGTTTAGTTAAAGTATTCAATTGTATGAAGAATGGGAGGGTATTGGGTAGCATGCAGAACACTGGGGTTATAGTTTTGGTGAAGAAAAAAGAGGAATGTAGGACGATGAAGGATTATAGATTTATAACATTAATGTGTGCAGATTATAAGATCTTCGCAAAGGTACTAGGTAATAGGCTTAAGAAAGTGGTGGGAATGGTCTTACATAAGGGACAATGTGGAATCCCAGGTAGAAGCATGGGTGTGGGTCATGGTCAAATTAGGGATTTTATTGAGAGTGGTGAAGGAGGGGGGGTGTTGAGTATCGATTGGAGTGCGACTTATGATAGTGTTGACAGGAGTATGCTGTATGATATCATGAGGAGGCAGGGTTTTGGGAATGAATTAGTAGGGTGGGTAGAGACTCTGTATGCGAGAGCCAAGGTTCGGATACAGATAAATGGTAAAATTGGAATGGAGGTGCCTATGGATAAGGGTTTAAGACAGGGCTGCCCCTTGTCCCAGGTATTGTTTGCTTGCATGCAAGACCCCTTTTATCGTTTAGTTTCAGGAGGAAGGGCTGAGGGGATGGAAGGGGATGCAGGGATTGTTGGATATGTGGATGATACTACTGTACTAGTGCGGGATGTAGAGGAGTTAGTGAATGTGGGGCGTTTTGTAGAGATTTTTGGGAAGGCTACTGGGATGAAAGTAAACTATGCGAAATCTAAATTGTTGGAGGTAGGTAGGTGGGTAGGGGGGAGGTTTGGTGAGGACAAGGGGTGGGCAATAGTGGAACAGGTGAAGATTTGTGGGGTGGTGTACCGGGCAGACCCGGTGGAGGCCAGGGCGGTTAATGCAGAGGTGGTAGTAAGGGAGGCTATTAAGCGTATGGGTGGATGGCAGCCTGGGGACGTCACATTGCATCAGAGGGTGGTGATCGTTAATTCATTAGTGTTTAGTAAACTGTGGCATGTGGTGGCGGTGTTCCCATTATTTTTGAGGATGTGAAGGAATTGCAGAGAAGGGCATTACGTTATATATGGGGTTATGGGAGGGCATGGTTAAGTAAGGAAGTGGTAATGACGAGGTACGTCAAGGAGGTTTGGGGCTCATCCCGTTAGCAAGGCGTCTGCAGTGTGTTTACATTAAGCATAGATACCTCAGGGTGGGTGGGGTGCATGGGAGGAGAGTGGGATTGGTTATGGAAGATGTCAGAAGGTGGTGGAAGGGGAATGATCTGAGGAAGTGTGAAGGAATGTTGAGGCAAATCATGGTAGTTAAGGAGCCGAAGAGGATCACTGCGAGTCTTCTGGGCAGGGAGGGTGCATGGGGAGGTGCTGCATGGGGCAGCGATATACCCTGTGTATGATTGGATGGGTATATGGAAGGGATTAAGAAAGTTGTGGCTCAAACCCAGAGTACGTGAATTTGTGTATAGGTTTTAATGGGGATCGTTGCATCGAAGGCAATTTTGTTCCGTATGGGATAGGGAGGGAGGGCTGTGTGATAGATGCGGGGAGGAGGATACAGCATATCATGCGGTGTATTTTTGTCCTTTATTGAAAGTTGTGCGTGAATGGTTTGGGAAGGTGTTACACAGGGTGGGGGGGAGAGGGCTTTCAACATTACGGGCCTTGAGCTTTGATGCGGGAGGGGTGGGAGGGGAGGTGAGACGGGCGGTCTTGTACCTAGTGGCAGACTACTTGTATGTGTCATGGGGAATGAGTGATTCCACGCCCAGACTTGGTTGTGTGCGGGTGTGCTGGTGGTGCTCCCTGGTGGCAGCTGGAGGCAACGTCATTTTCAAACGAAGGACGTCGGTTACAGGAGGAGAGTGAACACGGTCTGTGTTGACTTGGTCCAGGGGGCTATATATCCGTCTAATGCAGAGGTTCTACTGCCTGCAATAATAGGAGACACTTTTGGATTATCGCATGAGGAGATTTATGGCATATCATTAAACGGATCAAGGAGGATCTTCATCAAATTAGCTTGCACTGCAGCTTATCAACAAGTCGTCGATGCATACCAGGAGAAAAAGTTAGTGGTACATCAAGGCCTAGAGGTATGTTTGAAAGATGTTTCTGCCACTTTTAAGTGGATTAAGGTGCATAATGTGCCCTTTGAATCCGGACAACAGGATATTAAAGATGTATTTAAGAGTTATGGCATAATACATGCTGTAAACATAGGACGCTGGGCGCAGGGGCTATATGCTGGCGCTTTAGAGGGAACATACTCCATCAAAATTTCCTTGAGGAAACCTATTTCCTCTTATGTACTTATGGAGAATTTTCGCACACAGGTGTACGTCACATACCCAGGGCAGGTGAGGACATGTCGACTGTGTGGAAAGCCAGGTCACTTGGCTGCTGAGTGTAGCCAAAGGAGAGAGGATTGGCGTCGAGGTGGAGCAGAGCAGAGACAGAGAAACGAAGTAAGGAATGTAACGAAGGATGGAACAGAAGGAGGCATAGAGTGTGCGGCGATGCAGGGAGAAGAGAAGACATCATGGAGCGTGGAGGTGGACAGAGCGGAGATGGAGGAACAAAGGATGAGTGGGAGGAGCATGGAGGAGGAGGTGTCAGAAGGGGAAAAGACTGGGCCAGACACGGAAGAGGAAAGTATAACTGGTCAGGAGGCTGAGATTTTGAGGGATCTCAATGAGATTCTTGAAGGTGAAGAGCTGACATTGGAGGGGTCAACCAGTGAGGTGTGTGGCATTGGGGTTGTGGAGCAGAACCAGGAACAGGTGGGTGGAGGTGAGGCAGCAGGAGAGGGGTGTAGTAAAGCTGTGTTGGATGTCATACAGGTGGAGGTGGAGGTGCACAATGAGCAGGTAAATGAGGACCAGAGAGACAGGGGAGAATCTAGGAAGAGAACTGGTGAGGAGGCTGGTAATGATGTCCTCACACCAGCACAGAGACCTGGTAAGAAAATTTGGTCTGAAGTTGTAGTTGGACAACAGACAAGAGCTAGAGGTAGTGGGGGTGATAAGGGTAAAGGGGGGATGGGAGGTGACAGGAAGGGTGGGAGAGGAGGGGTCCCAGGTATAACTTTGGAGAGAAAACAACCAAAACCAAAAGGGAAACCTCAACTGTTACCTTCCGGTGTTTAAGTATGAACGTGAATGGCCTTAAAAATGAGGCCAAGCGAAAGTGGGTAGAAGTGACATTGATTAGGTACAGGGTAGATGTAGTGTTTTTTCAAGACCACAATTATAGGTGTGGGTGGGATTTAAAGTTGAAAGGATATCAGTGTTTTGTGGGAGGTTCTGAGTTGTTCAAGGGGGGTGTGGTTGTGGGTATTAGGGACACGTGCCCATTTGTATTGCAGTCATGGGAAGAGGGAGGGGGGGAGAGTGGTGAGGGTTGATGGTCTATGGGGAGGTCCAGGTTAGTTTTATTGGAGTGTATATGCTGGTGATTTCAAATAATAGGGTCAAGGAACAATTTCGTGAGGGATGAATTAATGTATGCTTTCAGGGGTCTGCCGCAGGTGGTCATCATTGCAGGAGACTGGAACAGCGTTATTAGGGTAAGGGATGTGGAGCCAAGAGGAACAGGTAGTGTTTTGAGGATATTCGGAAGTTTTGGATGCGGTGGGGTTGTCGATGCGGTGGGAGGACGGGCGAGCCTGTAGAATTCACTTTTAGGGGCAATTATGCGGCTAGATTGGATAGGATTTATGTTTCGAGAGCGGTAGGGGTGGAGAAAGTGGAATGTTTGGATGTAGGTTTTCAGATCACAAGGGTGTGTTGATGCAAGCGGTTGGGAAGGGGCTGTGAGGTATACTCGAGTTATTGGAAACTTAATGTGGCAATGTTTAATAGGGTAGAGGGATGGTGGATTTTGAGGGATGGTGGGAGGGTCTGTGGAGGGGAGGGTGTAGTACATGCGGCGAGGTGGTGGAATGAGTGTGGGAAGAAGGGATAAAGGAGTACTTTGAGAAGGTGGGAAGGAGGATGCTCGATATAGGTATGGTTATCAGAGGTATTTAGAGGTTTATTGAGGATAGTTATGGTGGGAAAGCAGGGAAGGCATGCAGAGAGTGTTGAGGAGTAAGAAGGGCTCTGAAAGACATTCAGTATGAGAGGTTTCACGCTTTACGGACGAAGTGGGATGGAGGAGGTGTTAAGGGGATAAGGCGTCTGCGGTGGTGTTGAGGCAATTTCAGAAGCGTAGACAGGGTATGTTGCTGACATCTGTAGAGGTGGAAGAGGAGATGGGGCGGTATGAGGTGGGAAGAGTGTTGCAAACTACAGAGGGATGACTGGTTATGCAGAGTGTTGGTTTGGTAGGACGTTTGCAGAGGAGGAAAGGGATGAGAGGCTTGTGTCCAATTATTAGGGAATTAATAGAAGGTTGAATGAGGATGATAGGAAGGCAATAGAGGGGACATAACGGAAGAGGAAGTTTGGGAGGCGGTAAAAGGGTTAAGGGCTGGAAAATCGCCAGGTATAGATGGATTACCGGGGAAGTATACATGCAATACTGGCAGGTGCTGAGAGGGTGTTAGTTAGGGTCTTCAATGACATGAGGGAGACAGGAGTAATGGAGAAGTCAGTTAGGACAGGAGTTGTAGTGTTAGTGCCTAAATGTAAAACACCAAAGGGGTTTAAGGACTATAGGACTATTGTGCTCATGTGTACTGACTATAAGATATTTGCAAAGATTTTGGCTAATAGAATCAAAGAGGTTTAGGGAATATGTTGCATGAGGGACAATTTGGGATACCAGGGAGAAGTTTTAGGAACGGTCACAGTAGAATAAAAGAGTTTATTGAAGTAAATCAAGGGAGTGTTGGGGCTGGATTGGCAGATGGCTTATGACAGGGTGAATAGAGGGTGCTGTTAGATATCTTAGAAAGGCTAGGTTTTGGAGAAGAAATTGTAGGATGGGTAAGAACTTTATATGCAGAGGCGTTAATGAGGATACAAATAAATGGGATGGTTGGGTGGGCGGTGAACATGGGAAGGGACTGAGACAGGGATGTCCTCTGTCACAGATCTTCTTGCTTGTTTCCAAGATCCTTTTTATAGGGTAGTAGATGAGGGTTTAAGGGTAGAAGGGGACATAGGGGAGGATAGGGCAGGGATAGTAGGTTATGTAGATGACACTACGTTGTTAATAAAGACAGAGGAGAGTTTGAGATGGGTTAGAGGTTGGGTGGAGCTTTTTGGTCAGGCAACAGGAATGAGGGTTAATAGAAGTAAATCACACCTATTAGAGGTAGGTAGTTGGAGTGGGGGAACATTGGGTTTAAGGGAGGGTTGGCAATGTGTAAAAGCTTTAAAAATCTGTGGGATAGTGTTTTGTAGTGATGGCAGGGTAGCAAGAGAGAAGAATTTGGGGGAAGTGGTGGATTCAGCTTTGAAGCAATGAGGGGCTGGGGAGTTGGGGACATAACGCTGTTGCAAAGGGTGGTGGTCATTAATGTTTTAATTTTTAGTAAATTGTGGTTTAGAGTGGCGGTTTATCCATTATTAGATGCTGATGTGAAAAGGCTACAAAAGGGAGTGCTTAGGTTTATTTGGGGGAATGGAAGGCATTGGTTGAGTAGGGAGGTGGTGGAGACAAGTGTTAAAAATGAAGGGATGGGTTTGATTCCGTTGAGGAGAAGGTTGAAAAGTGTGTTTGTAAAGCAGGAATTTATGATGAAGGGGAGCTGAGGGTAGAAGGGTGGGTGCAGTAATGTGTGAGGTTAGGAAATGGTGGGGGTGTAGGGAGCTAGGGAGTGTGAAGCGGTGTTACGGTACTACTTGTGTTGAGGGGTCCGGGGAGTGTAGAGTAAGCAGATTGGATAGGGCAAGTGTGAGGAGAAGATAGTAAGGGAGTTGAGGTGTATCCGTTGTATAAATGGAAGAGTATTTGGGGTTGGTTAAAAAGGTGAAGGTGAGGCCTAGGGTGAGAGAAACAGGTTACAGATTCTTAAATGGGATACTGGCGGCAGCTCAGTTGTTCGAGATGGGAGTCACAGGGGATGGGTCTTGTGATAGGTGTGGTGAATGGGAAACGGCATTTCACGTGGTATATTTTGTGAGGAAGGGGCGCATGAGGTTTGGATTGGGGGTTATGGGATTGATTGGGGGAGGTTTTCAGTGTTAAAGGCACTTTGTTTGGACTTTGGGTGTGTGGGGAGGAAGTGCACAGAGCTTTGGTTTATATAATGTTAGAGTTCGTGTTTTTGTCATGGGTATGAGGGGTTCAAATAGCGAGGTTTTAATTCATGCTTTGGCTGCGGATTTATAGAACAAAATGTAGGAATAGGGAGGTTTATGGCAGGGTTTGGGTTTCTAAATTTCCGGCTGCATATAGGGTTTTGACAATGCAACAGTTGTTAGGAGTGGAGAGGGGGGGGGTGTTTAGGGCTTGTTCCAAGTATAAGGGGTTTTGGTGTGGTTGCGGGGAGGGTTTGACGGGTGAGGAGTTTTTGTTTTAAAGTGGGGTGTTGAAGTATGAGTGGGTGAGGGTGAGGTTTAGTTTCAGGGTGTATGAGGTGTGAGTGAGGTTGGTGGGGAGGTGTAGGGTAAGGGGTTTCATGTTTCGGGTGGGGTTGGTTTTGGTTTCGGTTGTTAAGTGCAGTCCTCTCATTGGGGTGTTTAAAAAAAAAAAAAAAAAAATTGATGTATTGAATCTTATATATGTCAAGAGTGATGGGTATATGTTTGTAACACATGGGTAGCATGTTCCAAGGTTGGTTAATTGTGTTAGCAATAACATGAAGGTCACTGACCATATTAATTGTTTCATTGGGTATAGACTGTAAACTGTGGTCTTGGGAGGTGATTATATTCATAATTAAAACAGAGTACAATTGTGGTAATTGTTTCGGTACTATCCAGTTTTAAGTTTGGCAGTATAGCTGAGCCTTGTTAATGTAAATTTGGTGTATGTGATTTGATGTTCAATTCTTGTAGTCGAACTATGACTTCAAATGATTTATATGATATTTGTAATGTGTCCTTTAGAGATGTAAGCCTTCTACTTGACAGGAGGAGGTTTGTTTCGAGATATTAAGTTTTTTAGTCAAATGGTTGCAAGTAGGTTGAATAAGAAATGGATGTTGTATTGTACTTGGGTACTTAGGATACCTCAATATTTTTCGTGTAAGGAAGTTAAGGTATGGTGTAAAAATTACGTTGCATTGATATGGGTATCATGTTTTTGAGATTGTGTGCTGTTCTTTGTTTTGGTGTGATGTTGACACACTTATATGTATTTATATAGTTATTGATGATTGATCTGTATATAGGATGATAAATGTCTGGCAGGATTTGATATATTTTGCATAATACGTACAGTTAGTCGGGAATAAGGAAAGGGGATAATCGTGCTTTGTACGTATTATTTTATGTAACTAGTTTGTTTAAGAATTTTTTCACGTATATGTTATGTACGTAATTTTAGTTTTGTTACCACTTGATTGTTAGGAATGTGTAAATATATTTGTATTATATATTATCTGCTTGTGGGGAGTTCTATAGGTTTTTTTATAAGTGTTTTCAGGAGATAACGTTAAAGCTTAAAAAAAAAAAAAAAAAAAGAGTTAAATGTAATGAAACATAAGAAAAAAAAAAAATTATTTATAGAGGGGATAAGGAAATGTGTGGTTGAGTTTCAAGGGTGGGTTGGGTTGGCTGGAGGCAAAGTTTTGACATCAGTCAGTGTGGCTGTCATGAGGAATGGGTACATGTTATGATGGGAATTCCTTTTTGGTAGATGGGATTAGGGGATGGGTAATGTATAATGTTTTGATTATTATATTTATCAAGTTAATGTGCTTATGATTATTAGCTTTGGTGTACCTTGGTCTTCGGATGCAAGTCTGTCTTAATGGGTCTTGTTTAGTGAGGAGTTATGTGTTAGTATATACGGTTGATGGTTGTATTTTGTGATAACCGTTTTGTAACAAAGTATCATTTTGTTTGTGTTTTGTATAATTTCTGTTTTAAATAAAATATATAAAAAAAAAAAAAAAAAAACTTGTATGTGTCATGGGGAATGAGGGGGGTGTCGGGGGAGTGTAGAGTCAAGGCTTTGGCTGCTGTGTTTTATAGGACAAAATGTAGAAATAGGGATCTTTATGGTCGGAGGTGGGATTCAGCTTTTTCTGTGGGTTATAGGGAGTTGGCGGTGGGTAGTTTACTAGAGCTGTGAGGGAGGGTTTAAAAGGACTGGCCGGCGACAGGGAGGGGGGTATACATGGTGAGGTGGGTGGGTGACGGTGGACTCAGTGGGCATATGACACATGACTGGAATGTGCGATGTGTGTGGTATGACGGGAGACGGGGGGGGAGGGAACCCCTATGGAGTAAAGGTGTCAGGGGTAACCATAGTGGCTTTTCCTCATAACCTACTGGACTGGTAATGTATAGTTTTTTTTTTTATATTTTATTGAAACACAAGTATAACATATACAAAACTCTTAAATACAAGAGAAAATATACAATAAAGCGATAACGTAAGTCAAAACCATCCCAAATACTGTGTACAAGACATACATTTTACAGTCAATATCAATACAACAACTCAACACAACCACACACTAACTAAAGAGCAGATATACAATGCGCTCTACACAAACCTACACCACTGAGAGCACACCCTTTCACACTATATACATTATGAGAACCCCATAGGGTCTCGAGACCAGCTCGGCCATATCACAAAAGTTACAAGTGATACATCAATACTAAACCACACATCAAAACCCAACAGGACAATGTAAATGCCCGTCCACACACTACGTGCATACAAACACATACAACAATACAGTGATACCCCCCTCCCTAAGCTAACCAACCTCGATCCCTCATGCACAATCACACGAGCTCCAACAACCGGTCAATACCTCACAATACCCCCACGGGAGACCAGCCCGTCGGATACCCCTGACACTCACAAGGACCACAAGACCCCCATGGTGAAATCCCTGTAACCCTCAGGAAAATCCCTAACCCACCTTCCCCCATAGAGGTCCCTATTTCGGCACTTCGTTCTATAAAACCCTGCCGCCAGTGCCATCCATCGTTCACTAACCCCTTTATCCCTCATAGCCCATGAAATGAAAACAAAATCTGCCATTACATACGCCACTGCCCTCTGAACCTCCACCCCCACTCCTCCCACATCCAAACTGAGTTGCTCCCCAGCCTTGGTGGTGCGCGGGTGAGCTCAGTTGTCCCCCTGGTGGAGGTTAGGTGAAATTATATTTTCACCATCATGGCGGATACATACCGACGACGTGTCAACACTGTCTGTGTGGACTTGATTAAAGGTGCTGTGTATCCTGATAATGCTGAGATCATCTTGCCATTGGTTCTCCGTGACACCTTCGGAATATCGACTGAGGCCATTTATGGCATATCTTTGAAAGGATCAGCCAGATTTTTCGTCAAGTTCAACTCCACTGGCGTGTATGAGGAAGTGGTGGACAAGTTTCAGGACAAGCCTATTGTCGTCAACTCGGGATTGGAGGTGCGTCTGCGTGATGTGTCCGCACATTACTCTTGGATTCACGTGAAGAACCTCCCGTTTGAGGCTGCTGAATTTGATGTTCGGCGAGTATTCGGCCAGTATGGGACTATACATGTAGCTAATGTTGGTCGGTGGCAGCAGGGAACTTATGCTGGCATGCTGGCGGGATCATACTCCCTCAAAATGACTTTGAGGAGGCCTATCCCGTCATACGTTCAGATGCAAGAGTTTCGTACTCAAGTATCAGTTTCGTATGCTGGACAGGTGAGGACGTGCCGGCTCTGTGGTGCCCCGGGACATATGGCGGCTACATGTGATCAATGCAGGGAGCGGCAACCTGGACGTCGAGATGATGGGACTTATCGTACTGCGACGGACCTGAGAGAAATGACCAAGACGAGTGTACAGTTGGATGTGGCCGAGATCCTTGATACTGAGGATGTACTTCGGAGTTGGAGTGAGGCGGTTGATGCTGCGGAGGAGGCCGTTTTGACTTTACCCACAACAAAGCAAGAAGAGGAGCAGGAGTGTTCCCAGGTTGCCATGGAGGGTGACTTGTTGGAGGTGGTCTCTGAGTTATCAAGGCCTTGTTTCGAGGACATCCAGAGCCTCCTTGGGAGCCCATCGCCGGCGGGTGTTTTGGGCTTGGATGAGGACTCATCTGGTGTTTTGGAGCATCCGGAGTGTGAGATTGGTCTGGTAGAGGACCTTGTTGACTCTGTGACTGCTGTGGTGGCTGAGGTGGAGGTGCATAGGGAGGAAGGTAATAGGGAGATGGAATGTGTGGAAGCATCCCGCAAGCGGCACAGTGGGGATTCTGAGGATGATGAGATAACCCCGGGCCAAAGGTCTTCTAAAATGGCCTGGAGGGATGTTGTCAAGGGAAAGAAGGTTGTGCCCCAGGGAAAGAAAAGTGGGACAGGAGTGAAAGGAGGTAGGGCACGAAGTAGGGCTTCTGTGCCAGTTGTGACAGGGTCTGTGCACCGAAGTGACAAACCCCCTTTGACTTATTCAGGTGTCTCAACTTAAAAGTTAATGAGCTCCGGGCGGAAGTTCGGAGGAGATGGATTGAGGTAACGCTCAGATGGTTGAATGTGGATGTATGCTTTCTCCAGGAGGATAATTATAGGTGTGGTAGGGATTTGTGTTTGAAGGAATATAAGTGTTATACTGGGAGTTCGGGGCATTTCAAGGGTGGGATGATGGTGGGTATACGTGAGACCAGCCCTTTCAAGTTAAAAGCCTGGGAGGAGGGGGGTGGGGGTAGAATAGTACGGGTGGACGGGGTTTGGGGAGATATACAGGTGTGTTTCATTGGTGTATATATGCCTGCGACTTCCAATCGCCGTGTAAAGGATGATTTTGTGCATGATGATTTGGTTTATGCATTGAGAGGTTTACCATTAGTTATGATAATTGCCGGGGATTGGAATTGCATTATTAGAGAGGGATGTGGAACCTCGAGGGCGGGTTGTTTGTTGCAGAGCTTGAGGGAGGGCTGAGGTGGTTAGTGTGGAGGATGTGGTTAGGGGAGGAGGGTGGCGTGTGGATCACACTTATATTAAACAGGATTATGCGGCTAGGTTGGACCGGGTATATGTATCAGGGGCAGTTCAGGTAGGTGAGGTTAAATGTCAGGATTTTGGTTTTTCTGATCATAGGGGTGTGTTGGTAGAGATGGGATGGGCTGGGGCGGTGAAGATATATTCCAGGTATTGGAAATTAAATGTGAGGTTGTTGCAGGGGTTGGATCACAGGGAGGTTTTTGCGGATTGGTGGGGATGAGTATGGAACGATGGGAAGGGGATTAGTGATATAGTGGAATGGTGGAGTGTGCGGGCTAAAGTGGCAATCCAGGAATTTTATAGGCACCTGGGTAGGGAAGATGCTAGGCAAAGGTTGGGAATGTTGAGGTACCTAGAGGGGCAATTGAGGACTTGTTATGAGAGTGGAGGGCGGTATCCCCTAGCTGAAATTGTTTATCTGCGGTCACGATTGCGGGAGTTGCAGAATGAAAATTTTCACGCTCTGAGGGTACAAGGAGGTTTAGAGGAAGTTTTATGGGAGGATAAGCCCTCTGCATTAGTTTTACGGACATTTCAGAACCGGAGAAGAGATATGACGGTCATGTCTCTGAGGGTAACTGAGGAGTGCCGTGGGTATCGAAAGGGCAGATTCTTTGTACCACGGAAGCCATGAGTTATTATGCGGATGCTTGGTTTGAGTGTAAGATGAGTCAGGGGAAAGTGATGGGGTATCCGGGATGTAATTTTAGATTGTATAGTTGAGAGGATAGGGGCTGGAGATAGAGAGTGTATGGAAGGGTCTATAACTGAGGAGGAGGTTTGGCAGGCAGTGAAAGGTCAGGCACTGGGCAAGGCCCCTGGCCTGGATGGAATTTCTGGGGATTTTTTTATAGTTCATTGGGAGGTTCTGCGAGGATGCTAGTTAGGTTGTTTAATGCTATGAAATTGAAAGGTAGTTTGGGCGGGATATGTCAATAAGTAATGTAGTTTTAGTGCCGAAAAATCGTGCATGTGGAATGGTTGAGGATTATAGGCCAATCACACTTATGTGTGCAGATTATAAGATATTTGCACGAATTCTTGCTAATAGAATGAAAGGAGTTTTGGAGAGCTTACTGGAGGGCTCAGTATGGGGTACCAGGGAGAAGTATGAGGGAGGGTCATCGGAGGATCAAAGGTTTTAGAGAGCAGAAAAGCTGGGGGTGTTTTAGGGCTTGATTGGGAAAAGGCTTATGATAGTGTTGATAGGGATATGTTGCAGGCGGTGCTTTTACCTCATGGGTTTGGGGCGGAGGTCTTGGGTTGGGTCTACACTTTGTACGAGCATGCACGTTTGAGGGTACAGGTGAATGGGAGGTTGGGGACCGAGGTGTGTTTGGGCGGGGGCTGCGACAGGGGTGCCCCTTGTCACAGCTCCTGTTTGCGTGTTTACAGGACCCTTTTTCAGGTTAGTGTCAGAAGGGTGAGGGAAGGGAGTAATCATGGGAGGCAGACACGGGCATTATAGGTTATGTAGACGACACCACTATTTTAGTAGGCACAATGGAGGGGTTAGGTAATGTAAATAGGATAATTGAGGCTTTTGGTTTGGCCACTGGTATACGGTGAATAGGGTAAAATCAGAAATTATTGGAGGTGGGGAATGGGTAGGGGGCGTTGGGTCAGGGTTTTGGGTGGCCAATAGTGGATAGGTTAAGGATATGTGGTGTGTGGTTTGTGACTCAGGCGAGTGTTGCGCGGAGGTGAATTCCTCGGCAGTGGTTAATGCTGCTCTGGGTAGGATGGGGGTGGCAGCCTGGAGAGGTCACTCTCTTGCAAAGGGTTGTGAGTTGTTAATTCCTTAGTTTACAGTAAGTTGTGGTATGTAGCTGCGGTGGTATACCCCCTTGTGGAGGACGATGTTTTAAGATTGCAAAGTTGGGTATTAAGGTTTATATGGGGTTATGGGAGGCATTGGTTAGGGAGGGATGTGGTAATGACTAAGGTAGCGAAGGAGGGCTAGGTTTGATACCACTGCAGAGTCGTTTGATGGGCATAATATGTTAGGCAGGAATACCTAGCACGAGGTGGGATTCGAGTGAGAGTGGGAGGGTAATGAGTGAGGTTCGCAGATGGTGGAAGGGTGAATTTGTTTTGTGAGGCAATTTTAAGGTATTTTGGTGGTTCCAGATCCTGGTAAGGTGAAGGTAGGGAGTTAGATAAGGTGGGAAGGCGAGAAAAGGAGGTTTTAGGTATGGAGGTTTATCCTTGTTATGATTGGACTGTAACGTGGTTTTGGTTTAGGCGTTTAAAGTTGCCTCCCAAAGGTACGTGAGATTGGTTTTCAGTTTTTTCATGGTATATTGGCGTCTAGGGCTCAGCTTTTCATGATGGGACTATCGGGCGATGATTTTGTCAGTGCTGTGGGTTATAGGATACGGCTTTCCATGTTGTATATTTTTGTGAGGGTCTTGAGGGTGGGAATGGTTTTAGGGATCGTCCGAGGTGTGGGAGGGTGGTTTATCGCTGTTAAGATATTTAAGTCTGGATGTTGAGGGTGCCCAGAGGATGTGAGGGTGTGGTGATGTATTTGGTATTGGATTATATTTATGTTTCGTGAAGTATGAGGAGGTTCGAGTGATGTTAGGATTAAGGCTTTGGCGAGATTTTATAGGACTAAGTGTAGGAACCAGGAGTTGTATGGGAGGGTGTGGATAGGTTTTCTGAGGGTTATAGGCAATTGTCGATGGGGTCGTTGCTGGGTTAACTCTGAGCTATAGTTTCTGGAATTTTTACAAGGAAGGGTTGGTCTCTGTGGGGGGTTTAAGGGTTAGGTGTGAAAGTTGTTTCGTGGGGTTTATGCATGGGGTTGGGGAAGGGGTGGTTTCTCGAGGTTTTCCCGGTCATCCACTCACCCGTTTCCCCTTGGGAAAGGGTAGGGTTTCTTTTTATGGATAGATATGTGTGGTATGTTTGGTGACTCGGACAGGGAAGGGGAGGTTTTGGGTGGTTCTTTTATTTTGTCTTTTTGGGTTTCAGGGTTTTCCAAAGGGGTTTGCCTACTTGGGGCCAGGTGTGTGCCCTAAGTGTTTATATTTTGTTTTTTCCCTTATGGTTCTCTTTTCAAAGAGGTTAAAGTTTTATACTATTATTCCCTTTTCATGGCTTGTTATCAGGCAATATTCTTTCGTATTTTAATATGAGAAGATGTAATACAGTTCTTTCTTTCTATGTATGTATAGACACTGGATGGGACTGATCCGATGACTTTATCACTGTGAGGTGTTATAAACCCTACATTAATGTCATACCTTCTCATCGTCACTTCTATCCACTTCCTCGAGACCTCAGCTTTAGCCCAGTTCATGTTAAATGTGAGACACTTGAATATTAAAAGTGGCTTCCCTTTAGATTTCTCATACTTATTACCTACACGCTTTGACATCCCACCAGGGTTATGATGTTCCTTTTTGTTTCCTCGTAAATTCCTGTCACCATTCACACTCCGTCCACTCAGCTCCACTCCTTGTGCAATATCTACAGAATATTCTTTACATAACCTTTGAGCGGGCGTAAGGACATCATCCTCAGCCCCACCCATTAACGTTTACGTGAATCACTTCCAATATCCATATCTCCAGCACAGTCCTCATTATGCACCATAACAGGCACCTCCTGTTGAATGAGACTATTGTCCACTGGGCTGACTTCCCCCAACCCCTCCAACAGTCCACACAATTCCCCTGTCAACACTTCTGCTATATCCAAATCCAATTCGTCCACCTTATCCTGTACAGCCGGAACCACCGTCCTCTGTGACTCTGTTGGTAGAGTCTGGCACACCTCTGCAGTCCCTTGAACTATGTCACTCCATTTCCCCGTCGATACCACGCCTACGTCCTCGTCCTGAACAGCAATTGCATCCTTAACAACCAACGCTGCTCTTGTGGTGTCGTAATGACCCCCTGGTCGCTGTGCACAGTCTGCTGCCATGTGTTCGTACGACCCACATAGGCGGCACGTACGACGTTGACCAGCATAAGTCACGTATGCCTGCGTCCTAAATTCAGGTAGTAACACATAGGACGAAATAGGTCGTCGTAGTGTCATCTTCAATGTAAATGACCCTTCTGGCATCCCTTCATAGATACCCTCCGACCATCGGCCCAAGATTGCTTGATGGACCACACCATATTCTTGAAATACATCACGTACATCCTGTTCATCAGCTTCGAACGGTAAATTACGAAGACGCACGTACGTATATTGCCTTGAAACGTCCTTTAACTTTACTTCCACTGATGAATTCACTGTCAGGCTGACGCCCTCATATTTATCCACCAATCACTCATACACTGTCGTCGAAATCAGCTTGACAAAAACTCTCGCACTTCCATTCAGTGCAATACCGTAAATGTCATTGTTATCCAATCCAAAAGTCTCTCAACACTCCAGGCAACATCACTACCGCATTAGACGGATATACGGCACCTCTGATGAATTCCACACATACTGTGTTAATCCGTCGACGATACTGAACAGCCATTACTGTCCAATGAAACTGCTAGTAGCTCCCACTAGAGGTCAGATCGGAACAACCTTCCTCCACCACAGCTGGGCAGCGAAATGTACCCTAAACTTGATACCACAAGTACCACCTGTCCTGTTCATTATTAACACAGTTCTACTGCTCATGACAAGTCAAACCTTGCCATCTCCGAGTACAAGGACGAAAAATATATAAAAAGTACACCAAATTCATGTGACAGTAACCAAACATTTTACCGTCCTCTAACATCACCAAGTCTTGAATCTGCCTGAAGTCCACAGACCCATCAACCAGGTTTCAGTACCTCAGACCATACACAAACTTCAATAATAACACTCCACATCAACACACTTACACCATAACTGAACACCCAGCACTGAACAGGACAAACCCTTACTCTTCCCCAATTACAACCCCCTTAAATAACCCACACACCCAAATCCACATCCCCACTCGATCACACAACATACACACCCAAACCCATCTGTCTCCCGTCACCCAGTATAGAGGTCATCTGTCCCCCCCCCACCAAACTGCCCCCCCCACCCGTACCAACTTCAGTCAATCACAAGCAACATCCAGGCCATACCAAAGCCACAACCGTACATTCCCAAGCAAGTCGCAGAGCCAAGCCCCCTTAAACTCCTACAAACCCACTTAATAACTCTCCCACCCGGAAATTCCTATAAGCCGAACTAAAATCCTTATCCCAATCCCTCCCATACACCTGCCTGTTTCTACATTTCGTACGGTACATTACCGCAGCCAATGCTCTAATTCTTTCCCTTTTTCCCACCTCCCTCAATCTCCATGACCCACACACGAAATCAACCAAACAATACATTAGGCCTCTCCTAACCCTGTCATCCAATCCTCCCAAGTCCAGGAACAGTGCCCTCAACAACTGTATCCACCCCTCCCCCAAGTTTGCATACCACACCCCCCATCCACTCCCACACCGGCCCCAAAGCTTCACAGAAATATATCACATGCAAGACAGTTTCCAACATACCACACCTCTCACACCTGCCCTCCTGTACCAACCCCATACTGAATAATACCGCCCTTGACACTACCACCCCATGTAAAAATCTGTACATCTGTTCCCGATCTCTTGCGCGTAACCTAAGTCCTCGAAAACCCCTCCATATCCGAACCCAATCATATACTGGAAAAACCACTGCACCCTCTACAACCTTAGCCTCCGCACCAAGACCCATCATCCTATTCACCTTCATTTTATGCGGTTCCTTAATTACCATTAAATTCCTCAACAAATCTCTACAGTAATCTAACTCCTTTCCCCCACCATTCACTCATCTCCCTCAATACGCCCCCACCCCACCCTCCTCCTTTCCCCTAAGCCCCCTCTCCTCACCAAGCACCGTCTCACATACATACACACCAGTCTCCGCTCCAACCAAATTAAACCCAAACCACCCATCCCTACCCTGTTCCTAACAATTTCCTTCCGCAACCAATTTCTCCCATTCGCCCAGATATACTTGAATACTCTACGCTCCAGCTCTTTCACATCCACCTGCAACAGTGGGTACACACCAGCAACATACCAAATCCTACTGTAGACCAATGTATTGACAGCAAGTACCCTCTGTCACAAAGTGAGATCACTCGGCCTCCATGCAGACATACACAACTTCGCCCTTTGCACCACTCGACCTGAATTCACCTCTCTCGTCTGATGCCTATCCCTCATGTATACAATTTCACAGATAGTGATGCAATCCACCACGAACCACCCATACCCCTGACCCAAGCTCCCCCCCACCCAGGATCCTACCTCCAACATTTTCGACTTTGCACCATTCATGCTCATCCCAATCTGCGACAGGGTTGTCCCCTGTCGCAGACCCCTATCCATTTCCACCACACCACCAAGCCTGCCATTCACCTGTATTCTAACGCAAGCACCTTCATATAATGACCGAACCCAATCCACTACTTCCTCCCCGAAACCCTGTCTCCTCATCACCTCAAACAACACATCACATTCCACACTCTCATACGCCCCTTTCCAGTCCAAAGCTAAGATGCCCCCTACCACCATCTAAAAACCCCTTAATCCTCTCATGTCCCTTAAGCACCCCTCTACCCGGGATCCCCCCCTGCCCCCTGCAATCACCTCCTCAAGCACCCTTTTCAGTCTATTTCCCAATATTTTTGCAAAGATCTTATAGTCTGCATTCATGAGCATCAGTGGCCTGTAATTACTCAACATATTACCTACCTTCCCCTTTTTCACCAAAACCATTACACCCATCCCCATCCCTTTCCCCATCCTCCTATCCCTCTTCATCCGATTCATCACTTCCACCACACAACCTCTAATACTATTCCAGTGTTCCCTATAAAACTCATTTGCCAACCCATCTATTCCAGGAGCTTTGCCTTTACTAAGCCCACTCACTGCCTCCCATACCTCCTCTTCGCTGATTACCCCCATACCCTCCCTATCCCCCTCCTCTAACCTCCCCAAAATCCCCTCTGTAAGAATATTACAAGCCTCCAACTCCACATCCACACTACTCAGGTACCTCTGAAACCACTTGTCCACGTACACCCCTATCGCCTCTGTTCCTCTAATATTCATTCCCCGCTCATAACCATCTGCACTCTCCTCTACTTCCACATATTCCATTGTCCTTCTCTACCTATGCGCTCTACATTGACCTAACACATATTTTGAGGGTTTATCCCCCCACAACACATCATCTATACCCGCCTTCATCCTACACGCCCCAAACCTCTCATTCTGTATTTCGATCAACCTATTCTTCAATTCCCTAATCTCCCCCACAACTGCATATCCCCCTCTTACATAACAACTCTGTAGCAGGCCTTCTAAATATCGTTGCATCCCATATCGCCATTCCGCCTCCTCCTTTCCCAATCTCTGATAAAACATACGTATGTGCAGTTTTCCCACTGACACCCACCAACCCACCAAATCTTCCTCCCGATGCCCTCTTTCCCATAACCTACCCCACCAACCAGCAAACTCAACCCTTTTATCCTCACCCGATAACAACCTAACATTCAATTTCCAATATCCCCTATACCACTTAGCTGCTCCTGACCAATCTACCTCAGCCATCACCCCTCTATGATCCGAAAAACCCACATCCAAATAACTGATCCTACCCACCACAACGGACCCAGAAACATAAATCCTATCTAACCTAGCCCCATAACCCCTCCTAACAAATGTATGCTCCCCCGAACCCCCTACCCCAACTACATCCCCCAACCCCGCACTTCGTAATAAATCCCTCAGTTCAACCAACACACACCCGCCCCCCCTAGGCTCAACATCCCTCTCTCGAATTAGGCAGTTAAAATCCCCCCCTACTATTGACACCCCAGGTAAGCCCCTGAAAGCATATATCATTACATCCCTTACAAATTCCACCTTCACCTTCCTTGAATGTTCTGCTGGCATGTATACACCCATGAAACATACCCGCACTCCACCCCAATCCCCCTCTACCCTCACTATCCGACCCCCACACTCTTCCCAAGCATATAATTTAAAAGGGCTAGATTCTGCGACTGCTACCGCCACCCCACCCTTTAATTTCCCCAATGAACCAGCATACACCTTATATCCCTTCAATTGCAACTCACTTCCGCACCGAAAATTATGTTCTTGTAAAAAAACTACATTCACACCATACCTCCTCAATGTGCATTCTATCCATGCCCTTTTAATTTCCTCCCGCAGACCATTTACATTTAATGTTAGACACTTGAAAACAATTGTGAGGGTTTGTCCTTAGGCCGCGATGGAGGCTGCGAGACCGCCTTCCCCTTACCTCCTGTTTTACTCAACTGCCTCCCACCCTTGACTTTTTCTCTATCTTGCAAAACTCCCAGGTCTTTTCTCGCCACCTCCACCATCGACCTTTTACCTGTCCTCTGTGCTGGGGTCAATACATCTTCACTATCAGTCACTGTGCCCCACCGCTTCCTCGATCCATGCACCACTTCCATACTAATATCCCTCTCGACGCTCTCTTGCCGATGCACCTCAACTGATATGTGCTCTCGGACTAAAGACTGCTGCTCAACACTGTTACTCACCAACTCATCCACCACACTCACTGCCTCATCCAAACTTGCACATGCCTCCACACTAAGTACTGGCAACGGGTCATCCAATATCTCCCGTAATACCTCCTCCAAAGGGAAATCCTCGCTGTTGCCTGGGTGCATCTCACCACCAGCAGCAGCCTCCTGTACGGACGCCTTTGGCAACGTATGACACACCTGCGATCCTTCAACTATCTCGCTCCATGATCTAGTTCCGGCCTCCTTAGCGTCCACCGGATCCTGCACATCCTCGTGCGTCCTTACTTCCAGGTCTTGTCGTCCAGTATCCACCCGTTGTCCCATCCTCTGCATGCAGTCAGCAGCCACATGCTCGTACGCCCCACACAACCTGCAGGTCCTTCGCTGTCCCATGTACGTCACGTATAGCTGAGTCCTGAATTCCGGCAGTACGACGTAAGAGGGAATCGGCTTGCGTAATGTCATATTCAGTGAGTATGTCCCCTCAAAAATGCCCACCATCGGACCCTCGCTCCACTTCCCAGGCATGGCAGCATGCACAATGCCGTATGCTCCAAATACTTCGCTGATGTCCACCGAGTCCGATTCAAACGGCACATTCTTAACCCTAATCCAAGTGTAAGTATGTGACACGTCTTTCAGACGCACTTGTAGGCCAGAATGTACTGTATATACTCTGTCTTGATGGCGGTCGACAGTCCTTTCGTACACCTCAGCCGTTAAGAGTTTTACAAAGACTCTATTAACGCCGTTGAGCGCAATGCCATACAAATCTGCAGTCTCCAATCCATAGACGTCCCTTAATATGTTAGGCAGAACTGTAGCCGCAGTAGCCGGTTGCAAAGCCCCAGTCACCATATCTATACAGACTGTGTTGATCCTGCGTCTGCTCGCCGTCGCCATGTTTACAGAAAATGAAGTTATCGTTGATCACCGCTAGGTGGCAGCCCAGGGAACAGCACACCCGCACCCGGCAAGAGCTGGGTGGCCAATCATCGTAAGATAGTTTCACATTTTTGTCCCCGTTTGGGATGTTCATTAACTGGTTCTCTTGTTTTCGCTACTTTTTAATGAGCTTTATAATAAAGATGATGATAATCGCGTATGTTGAGCAATTCTCATATGATGAGTCTTCGTTTAATGTTTTTTTTATTATTTTATTTAAAATAAACATATATAATACATAGAAATATAATACAATTATGAAACACTCAGTTCATAACACGTACTGCTTCGTACAATGATGGAATACACAACAAATATAACAATAAGATTAACAATAAACTGAACAATAGGTATCTTTTTTTTTTATATTTTATTGAAATCTGCATATACAAACACATGACATATATATTACCTTGTACATAAGAACATTCACCAGAACAAAAACAGCATCAAGAAACTTCCCTACACCAAAATCATAGTACCAAATATAATATTACATAACACTTCATGGTTCTTTTCTGTTCTCTATAACAGACAAATATATACCAACCAATCAATAAATTCTACGTGAACGCTTCAAGGCACACCAGAAACAACTACAAGCTCTTCCTTGTACAGCACCCCCCTCCAAAAGCATTCGCGAATGGTTATGCCATAAAACACAAACATATTACCACAAAACAAACGATCACACATGGAATGACAGGCTAGATACATATTACCCATGACACAATCGTCTATAAAATATTTACCTTCCCAACCATGGGATACATTAAACACAATATACACCAAATACCCACAGTTGCTCCCCAGCCTTGGTGGTGCGCAGGTGAGCTCAGTTGTGTCCCTGGTGGAGGTTAGGTGAAATTTTATTTTCACCATCATGGCGGATACCTACCGGCGACGTGTCAACACTGTCTGTGTGGACTTGATTAAAGGTGCTGCGTATCCTGATAATGCTGAGATCATCTTGCCATTGGTTCTACGTGACACCTTCGGAATATCGACTGAGGCCATTTATGGCATATCTTTGAACGGATCAGCCAGATTTTTCGTCAAGTTCAACTCCACTGGCGTGTATGAGGAAGTGGTGGACAAGTTTCAGGACAAGCCTATTGTCGTCAACTCGGGATTGGAGGTGCGTATGCGTGACGTGTCTGCGCATTACTCTTGGATTCACGTGAAGAACCTCC
Source organism: Cherax destructor (assembly GCA_009830355.1). NCBI lineage: Eukaryota > Metazoa > Arthropoda > Malacostraca > Decapoda > Parastacidae > Cherax > Cherax destructor. The sequence goes on from WNWK01019521.1 coordinate 27,327, forward strand.
CGTTTGAGGCTGCTGAATTTGATGTTCGGCGAGTATTCGGCCAGTATGGGACTATACATGTAGCTAATGTTGGTCGGTGGCAGCAGGGAACGTATGCTGGCATGCTGGCGGGATCATACTCCTTCAAAATGAATTTGAAGAGGCCTATCCCGTCATACGTTCAGATGCAAGAGTTTCGTACTCAAGTATACGTTTCGTATGCTGGACAGGTGAGGACGTGCCGGCTCTGCGGTGCCCCGGGACATATGGCGGCTACGTGTGATCAACGCAGGGAGCGGCAACCTGGACGTCGAGATGATGGGACTTATCGTACTGCGACGGACCTGAGAGAAATGACCAAGACGAGTGTACAGTTGGATGTGGCCGAGGTCCTTGATACTGAGGATGTCCCTCGGAGTTGGAGTGAGGCGGTTGATGCTGCGGAGGAGGCCGTTTTGACTTTACCTACAACAACGCAGGAAGAGGAGCAGGAGTGTTCCCAGGTTGCCATGGAGGGTGACTTGTTGGAGGTGGTCTCTGAGTTATCAAGGCCTTGTTTCGAGGACATCCAGAGCCTCCTTGGGAGCCCATCGCCGGCGGGTGTTTTGGGCTTGGATGAGGACTCATCTGGTGTTTCGGAGCGTCTGGAGTGCGAGATTGGTCAGGTAGAGGACCTTGTTGACTCTGTGCCTGTGGTGGTGGCTGAGGTGGAGGTGCATAGGGAGGAAGGTAATAGGGAGATGGAATGTGTGGAAGCATCCCGCAAGCGACCCAGTGGGGTTTCTGAGGATGATGAGATAACCCCGGTCCAAAGGTCTTCTTAAATGGCCTGGAGGGATGTTGTCAAGGGAAAGAAGGTTGTGCCCCAGGGAAAGAAAACTGGGACAGGAGTGAAAGGAGGTAGGGCACAAAGTGGGGTTTCTGTGCCAGTTGTGACAGGGTCTGTGCACCGAAGTGGCAAACCCCCTTTGACCTATTCAGGTGTCTCAACTTAAATGTTAATGGGCTCTGGGCGGAAGTTCGGAGGAGATGGATTGAGGTGACGCTCAGACGGTTGAATGTGGATGTATGCTTTCTCCAGGAGCATAATTATAGGTGTGGTAGGGATTTGTGTTTGAAGGGATATAAGTGTTATACTGGGAGTTCGGGGCATTTCAAGGGTGGAGTGATGGTGGGTATACGTGAGACCAGCCCTTTCAAGTTAAAAGCCTGGGAGGAGGGGAGTGGGGGTAGGATAGTACGGGTGGACGGGGTTTGGGGAGATATACAGGTGTGTTTCATTGGTGTATATATGCCGGCGACTTCCAATCGCCGTGTAAAGGATGATTTTGTACGTGATGATTGGGTTTATGCGTTGAGAGGTTTACCATTGGTTACGATAATTGCCGGGGATTGGAATTGCATTATTAGAGGGAGGGATGTGGAACCTCGAGGGGCAGGTTGTTTGTTGCAGAGCTTGAGGGAGGTGCTGAGGGCGGTTAGTGTGGAGGATGTGGTTAGGGGAGGAGGGTGGCGTGTGGATCACACCTATATTAAACAGGGTTATGCGGCTAGGTTGGACAGGGTATATGTATCAGGGGCAGTTCAGGTAGATGAGGTTAAATGTCAGGATTTTTGTTTTTCTGATCATAGGGGTGTATTGGTAGAGATGGGATGGGCTGGGGCAGTGAAGATATATTCCGGGTATTGGAAATTAAATGTGAGGTTGTTGTAGGGGTTGGATCACAGGGAGCTTTTTGCGGATTGGTGGGGACGAGTATGGAACGATGGGAAGGGGATTAGAGATATAGTGGAATAGTGGAGTGTGCGGGCTAAAGTGGCAATCCAGGAATTTTATAGGCAACTGGGTAGGGAAGATGCGAGGCAAAGGTTGGGAATGTTGAGGTACCTAGAGGGGCAATTGAGGACTTGTGATGAGAGTGGAGGGCGGTATCCCCTAGCTGAAATTGATCATCTGCGGTCACGATTGCAGGAGTTGCAGAATGAAAATTTTCATGCTCTGAGGGTACGAGGAGGTTTAGAGGAAGTTTTATGGGGGATAAGCTCTCTGCGTTAGTGTTATGTACTTTTCAGAACCGGAGAAGAGATATGACGGTCATGTCTCTGAGCGTAACTGAGGAGTGCCGTGGGTATCAGAAGGGGCAGATTCTTCGTACCACGGAAGCCATGAGTTATTATGCGGATGCTTGGTTTGAGTGTAAGATGAGTCAGGGGGAAAGTGATGGGGTATCCCGGGATGTAATTTTAGATTGTATAGTTGAGAGGATAGGGGCTGGAGATAGAGAGCGTATGGAAGGATCTATAACTGAGGAGGAGGTTTAAAAGGCAGTGAAAGGTCAGGCCCTGGGCAAGGCCCCTGGCCTGGATGGGATTTCTGGGGATTTTTTTATAGTTCATTGGGAGGTTCTGCGAGGGATGCTAGTTAGGCTGTTTAATGCTATGAAATTGAAAGGTAGTTTGGGCGGGGATATGTCAATAGGTAATGTAGTTTTAGTGCCGAAAAATCGTGCATGTGGAATGGTTGAGGATTATAGGCCAATCACACTTATGTGTGCAAATTATAAGATATTTGCAGGAATTCTTGCTAATAGAATGAAAGGAGTTTTGGAGAGCTTACTGGAGGGGGGTCAGTTTGGGGTACCAGGGAGAAGTATGAGGGAGGGTCATCGGAGGATCAAAGGTTTTTTAGAGAGCAGAAAAGCTGGGGGTGTTTTAGGGCTTGATTGGGAAAAGGCATATGATAGTGTTGATAGGGATATGTTGCAGGCAGTGCTTTTACGGCAGGGGTTTGGGGCGGAGGTCGTGGGTTGGGTCCGCACTTTGTATGAGCATGCACGTTTGAGGGTACAGGTGAATGGGAGGTTGGGGACCGAGGTGCGTTTGGGGAGGGGGCTGTGACAGGGTGCCCCTTGTCACAGCTCCTGTTTGCGTGTTTACAGGACCCTTTTTTCAGGTTAGTGTCAGAAGGGGTGAGGGAAGGGAGTAATCATGGGGAGGCAGAAATGGGTATTATAGGTTATGTAGATGATACCACTATTTTAGTAGGCACAATGGAGGGGTTGGGTAATGTAAATAGGATAATTGAGGTTTTTTATTTGGCCACTGGTATGTGGGTGAATAGGGTAAAATCAAAATTATTGGAGGTGGGGGAATGGGTAGGGGGGGAGGTGCTGGGTCAGGGTTTTGGGTGGCCAATAGTGGATAGGTTAAGGATATGTGGTGTGTGGTTTTGTACTCAGGCGAGTGTTGCGCGGGAGGTGAATTCCTCGGCAGTGGTTAATGCTGCTCTGGGTAGGATGGGGGGGTGGCGGCCTGGAGAGGTCACTCTCTTGCAGAGGGTTGTAGTTGTTAATTCCTTAGTATACAGTAAGTTGTGGTATGTAGCTGCGGTATACCCCCTTGTGGAGGACGATGTTTTAAGATTGCAAAGTTGGGTATTAAGGTTTATATGGGGTTATGGGAGGCATTGGTTAGGGAGGGATGTGGTAATGACTAAGGTAGTGAAGGGAGGGCTAGGTTTGATACCACTGCAGAGACGTTTGATGGGCATATATGTTAGGCAGGAATACCTAGCACGAGGTGGGATTCGAGGAGTGAGAGTGGGGAGGGTAATGAGTGAGGTTCGCAGATGGTGGAAGGGTGGGAATTTGTTGTTTTGTGAGGCAATTTTAAGGTATCTTTTGGTGGTTCCAGATCCTGGTAAGGTGAAGGTAGGGAGGTTAGATAAGGTGGGAAGGCGAGAAAAGGAGGTTTTAGGTATGGAGGTTTATCCATGTTATGATTGGAATGTAATGTGGTTTTGGTTTAGGCGTTTAAAGTTGCCTCCTAAGGTACGTGAGATTGGTTTTCGGTTTTTACATGGTATATTGGCGTCTAGGGCTCAGCTTTTCGTGATGGGACTATCGGGCGATGGGTTTTGTCAGCGCTGTGGGTTATGGGATATGGCTTTCCATGTTGTATATTTTTGTGGGGGTCTTGAGGGGGTGAGGGAATGGTTTTTAGGGATCATCCGAGGTGTGGGGGGGGCGGTTTATCAGTGTTAAGATGTTTAAGTCTGGATGATGTGGGGTGCCCAGATGATGTGAGGCGTGCGGTGATGTATTTGGTATTGGATTATATTTATGTTTCGTGGAGTATGAGGGAGGTTCGGAGTGATGTTAGGATTAGGCTTTGGCAGCGAGATTTTATAGGACTAAGTGTAGGAACCAGGAGTTGTATGGGAGGGTGTGGGATAGGTTTTTTTCTGAGGGTTATAGGCAATTGTCGATGGGGTCGTTGCTGGGTTAACTCTGACCTATAGTTTCTGGGGTTTTTACAAGGAAGGGGTTGGTCTCTGGTGTGGGGGGGTTGAAGGGTTAGGTGTGAAAGTTGTTTCGTGGGGTTTATGTATGGGGTTGGGGAAGGGATGGTTTCTCGGGGTTTTCCCGGTCATCCACTCACCCTTTTCCCCTTGGGGAAAGGGGTAGGGTTTTTTCTTTTTATGGATGAGTATGTGTGTGGTATGTTTGGTGACTCGGACGGGGGAAGGGGAGTGGAGGTTTTGGGTGGTTCTATTTTTGTCCTTTTTGGGTTTCATGGTTTTTTCCAAAGGGGGTTTGCCTTACTTGGGGGCCAGGTGTGTGCCCTAAGTGTTTATATATTGTTTTTTTTCTTATGGTCCTCTTTTCAAAGAGGTTAAAGTTTTTTTTATACTATTATTCCCTTTTCATAGCTTGTTATCAGGCAATATTCTTCGTATTTTAATATGAGAAGATGTAATGCAGTTCTTTCTTTCTATGTATGTATAGACACTGGATGGGACTGATCCGATGACTTTATCACTGTGAGGTGTTGGTACCAGGCCACGGGTTTCCTTTTACTGAAGTTTATATGACTTGCACGCAATGTGTGTGTGCCTAGGATCATTATTATTGTTGGGTCACATTATCACGGGTTTTAGTTGTAGGTTTAGGGTTTTCATTGTCTGTTTTTAAAACCCTTTTGGGGTTTCTATGTTTTGTTTTAGTTAGGTATATTTTGTGTTTTTTTTGTGTATACATGTTGGATAGGATCTTACATATGTTTTGTTGTACTATGTGTAAATTGCTTTGCAGATCTTATAGGATCCATAATCACTATTTTGTTTTGTTACTTTCATTTGGAATGCTTAGGATCTTTTATTTGTGAGAGTGACTTTTTTGTAAAAAAAAAAAAAAAAAACTTTTACATTTTTTTGGTTACTTACATGTTTGTGTGGTTTAAGTTTGTTTTGGCATTGTGAGGAGGTTAGGAGTTATGTAACGCTATTTTTTTGTATTGTATGTTACATTTATGTCTCAGTCTAATGTTGTATTGACAACGCTTTGTATGCATCATTAAGATTGGTATAAAGGTTACCGTTTTTTACGGAGCTTTTAAGGTTTTGTTTGTAAGTTTAATGTTGTATTTTTGAAGTTTCGTTGTTATAGGGTAGTTAGGTTTTTTTTGGTGTTATTATGGCACATTCTTGTGTGGGGTTTTAGTGCTTACTGTTGTTTTGGTATATCTTTGTTATGACCTTACTTGTAGTAAGGTGACTACTTGGTGTATTGCTAGTATGAAAATTGTAAGTTTTAAAATAAAATATAAAAAAAAATAACCACATGTCCTTCCTATTTCCCCAAAAATCTTGCAGCCACCAAGCCCCATATATTTAACGCCACCTTCAGTATACTTCTTACCTATACACAAACATATGATATATCAAAATATAAACAAGAAGAGCCATACACTTCTTATATAAAAACACCCATATACCCCACATGCATACACCCCCCCCCCTTTAACATAATCCCAAAACTTGAGCATTCGTCACTCAGCCTTGCTGGTGAGCGGACGTGTGCTGTCTCCCCTGGTGGCGTTTGGCAAAAGCTTGAATTTGAAAATGGCGCTGGGTGGTAGGAAGAGGGTCAACATGGTTTGTGTGGACTTGATCCATGGGGCAGTGACTGCAGAGAATATGGCCGTGCTTCTGCCTGACATATTAAGGAGAACTTATGGTATAGAGAACGACATGTTGTCTGGGGTGGCCATGAATGGACTTAAGAGAATTTTTGTGAAGTTTGGTGTTACCAGTGTTTACGAGACGATCGTGGAAAAGTACCAGGAACGCAGCATGTACATAAACCCTGGTGTTACTGTGCAACTTCGTGATGTCTCCAGAAGGTACACGTGGATAAAGGTTCGCAATGTGCCTTTTGAGGCGGATTCAATGGACATGACATCAGTGTTTGATAAATACGGGACCATTCATGCGGCAACGCAAGGACGTTGGGCCAGGGGCCCATATGAGCGGCTGCCGGATGGGTCTTATGTTTTGAAGATGTCTCTTAAGTACCCCATCCCGTCTTATGTAATATTAGAGGAATTTTGCATGCAAGTTTTTGTGACAAATGCGGGCCAACAACGGACGTGTCGCCTATGTGGGGGATATGGACACATGGCGGCCCTGTGTGACAGGAGGCAGGAGGCCAGAGGTGCTCCTTACCAGCATAGCAGGCAGCAGTGGACTACGCAACAGGATGACTGTAGTCCTGAGGAGGCGAATGGGGGAGCCGGGCAGGGAGGGGTGGGTGGGCAGGACGACTTGCAAGTGTCGGCCTGTGCCACCCTTCCTGACAATTCGCCTATGAGTGGGAGATCCGCTGTGGGCGGTGACGATGTTGCTGAGGGGGTGGAAGGCGACGGCGGGGAATCCACGCGATCCTTGGTGGAGGACATCATCAGTATGACGGAGGAGGGCCTTGGGTCTGAGTCAAAAGACTGCAGCTGTGGAGTGCGTTCAGGTGAGTGGTGGGGCATTGGGCGGAGAGTTCATACAGACAAGAGTTGTGGAAGTGGATGTTCATGTGGAGGAGGGGCATGTGGCTGACATGCAGGTGGACCTAGGGTCGAGGAAACAAGCAGCTGTAATGTCGGATCCAGAGGATGTGCTAACACCAGCGCAAAGGCCTGGCAAAAAGCTGTGGGCAGCTGTGGTACATGAGGGTGGTGGGGGGCCTAAAGGACAAAGACCTGTGAGGAATGCCGGGGGCATTCCAAGTGAGGATTCAAAAATGTGTCACAAAGGGGGCAGAGTATCCAAGGGAAAGCCACCTTTGTCTTATTCCAGTGTCTAATGGCCAATGTTAATGGTTTGTGTAATGTGTGGAAGAGAGATTGGTTAGGGGGGGTTTTGGGACGCTATCAGGTGGATGTGGCTTGTGTGCAGGAGCACAATTATAAGATGGGTGGTGAGTTGGTCATAGCAGGGTATGTTGTGTATGTTGGGTATACATGTAGGTTGAAAGGAGGAGCAGCTGTTTTGATTGGGGAAACCAGCCCGTTTGTTGTGAGCCATTGGGAAGTGAGCGAGGATGGTAGGATTGTTCAAGTTGAGGGCTTATGGGGTACGGAATGTGTAGGTTTTATGAGTGTATATGGGCCAGCAAAGGGTGATGGGGATATTAAAAGTAGGTTTGTGAGGGATGAGCTAGTGTATCACCTGTGGTCGATGCCGGTAGTGTTGATTGTAGGTGGGGACTGGAATCATGTGACTAGTCAGCGGGCTGTTGAGCCACGGGGAGCGGGGCATGTGGTAGGATTATTGGGGGACCTGCTCTATGGAGTGGGGTTGCGAGATGTAAAGGGGGAGGTGAATATACTTTTGTGAGGAAAGGATATGCTGCGAGATTAGATAGAATATATGGGAATCGAGTGGTTGAGGTGCAGAGATTTGAAACTGTGGACATGGCATTCTCGGATCATTGTGGGGTATTAGTGAATTTGGCGTGGGATGGGTTGCCTAGAAGATATGGGGGGTATTGGAAGTTGAATGTGGGTTTGCTTAAATGGGGGGGAAGGGTGGGTTTTGCAGAGTTGTGGGAAACTTTGTGGGGGGATTGGGGAAGCGGGCGAGATGTGATTTCTTGGTGGGATACAGTGACTAAGGTATGCATTAAGGTGTTTTATGTTTGGTGTGGGAGGGAGAAAGGCAGGTTATCGTATGAGTTGCAGAGGTATTTGGAAGGGCAGTTAAGGGATTGTCATGTAGGGGTTAGGGAGACCTATCCAGTTCAAATAATTGAGGGTTTGAAGGAGCAGATCAGGGACATCCAAAATATGCATTTTGATGGAGCGAGGGTGGCTGGGGGATTGGAGAGGGTGATGTGGGGTGATAGGCCGTCTGCCTGTGTCCTGCGTGAGCAGCGACGTAAGAGAGAGGCTATGAGCACAATGAATGTTGTGGTGGGGAAGAACCTGGGCAGTTATAGGGAGGGTCAGATGTTGCGGACGACAGAGGGGATGAGTGGATATATTGATGCGTTTTTTGGTGAGTCGATGGGAGGGGGGGATATTGACGAGGAGGCGTTACATGTGATGGGGAAGGGGGTACGGTGTGAGTTGGACGATGATGATAGGGGGGAGTTGGGAGGGTTGATAACAGAGAAGGAAGTATGGAGGGCTGTAATGGGCATGTGCATAGGCAAGTCTCCAGGTTTAGATGGTTTACCTTGTGAGTTTTATGTGGAAAATTGGGGAGTGTTGAAGGGGTTTTTGGTCGTTTTGTTTAATGAAATGAAGCATAGAAGGGTATTAGGGGACATACAGCGGACAGGTGTAGCGGTGCTGGTGCTGAAGCAAACACCGTGTGTGTCCATTACCGATTATAGAGTGCTTACCCTAATGTGCTGTGATTATAAGATCTATGCAAAAATATTGGGGAATCGTCTGAAGAGTGTGGTAGGCAGGGTGATAGATGAGGGACAGTATGGGATTCCGGGCAGATCAATGTATGAGGAACATGGGCGTATCAAGGATTTCATTGACTGGAATCGGGTGGAAGAGGAGGCTGGGGTTTTAGCATTAGATTGGAGGGCCGCATATGATAGTGTTCACCGTGAGGCATTGTGGAGATTCATGAGATGGCAGGGGTTTGGTGCTGAAGTGGGAGTGTGTGTGCATGTGAAGGTGAATGGTTTTTTAGGGAGTCATATTGAAATGGCAAGGGAGATAAGGAGATGTCTTGAGGGAAATGTGACAGTCGATAGGGTAAGGGGAGTGGGTATCGTGGGATATGTGGATGATACCACGGTTTTAGTTAGGGATAGGTGGGATTTAGGGGCAGTGGGGAGGGTGGTGGGGGTTTTTGGAGAAGCAACAGGTATGAAAATATATGAAGAGAAATCGTTGTACATGGAGGTGGGGAGGAGGGTGGGGATGGGAGTTGTGGCAGTGGGGAAACTTGTGGATAGGTTGAAAATTTGCGGTGTGGTATACATGCGGGTGTGTGAGGAGGCGAGGGTGGTGAATTCGAAGAGGGTGATGGATGGGGTGTTAAGTCGATTGTCAAGTATGAGAGCGGCGAATTTAACTTTACATCAGAGGGCGATAGTGGTTAATGTATTGATCTATAGTAAATTGTGGCATGTGGGGTCAGTATATCCACTGGTGGGTCGTGATGTGCTTAGGTTCCTGGGAAGAATAATGCGATTTATATGGGGTTCAGGCTGTGAGTGGTTAAGTAGGGGGATGGTCTCACTCCCCATTGCCAGGGGGGGCTGGGGCTTATTTCTTTGCATCGACGGTTAAAAAGTGTGTATGTGAAGAGGTGTTATATGAGGGAAAGAGGGAAGGGGAGAGAGCTGGCTGCCAAGGATTCATGAGGATATAGGTCGATGGTGGAAGGGTAAGGAGTTAAAGGACTCTGAGGATGATTCGATTTATGTTGGTGGTTCAGGACTCGGGAAGGTGAGGCTTGGGGTGTTGGATGGGGTGGGAATGGGAAGGGTGGTGGCGGTGGTAGAGCCCCTTTTGGGGGCATTTATGTACTCATATGTGATATTTTCCATCGGCCCTGTGGAGGGGGTGGCAATATGGATCCCTGAGAAGGTGTTGGGGCGCTGCGACATCTTGGATTCATCAATAAGCTAAGTACTATTAGCGTAACATACAGTCCCGTTATCGTTGGTACCATATAAGCACCAACCCCTGCTCGTAAAACGTACTGTCGCTTTGACCCCAAGGGTTTAAAAAAATGTGCTCTTCATTTCTATAAAAAATTGAAATATTGGGCAGTACCCCGTAACTTATTATACGTTTGGACCGTTTAAGGGTTAATCTTGAGGTGTCTCTGTTGTCACAAATTTTCAAAAAAAAAAATTCTTATGAAATGATAGAAAACCTTTTCCCAATGGTAATGACACGAAGTTAGGATCTCGGCGATATATCGCCCGCATTTGCTGACTTTGAGCCCTATTTTCAGCCAATTCCATTGTTCCAGTCGACCAAACTCAAACTATTTCTTTAGAACTCTATTTGTTC
>WNWK01019522.1:0-37624 GCA_009830355.1 Cherax destructor
TTGGTACCTGCAGTGTTAATGGAAGGGGATTCCCCTTCCAAACACTAGCATACTACTCCACCTTCTCCCCTCCTCCCGTCCTCCACACATCAACAACTCTTCAATAAATGTAAGTGACATGTTATTGTACAATATTTGCATGTGTATTTATGTATTCTTTATTAAATTATTTATTACAGTGGACCCTCGGTTAACGAATACCCCGGAAATCGTGCAATTATGTAAGTATAATTTTGTAAGTTCTTGTGGAAGTGTATTTTTGGGGGTCTGAAATAGACTAACCTACGTGAAATTTTTCCTTAAGGGAGTAAATTCGTTCGGTAATGGCACTTGAGCAGACTTCAGGAGTGAAGTTTTTACGAAACTCGGGGGTCCACTGTATTTAATGTCCAAAAGTTCTAAAAAATATTTTATTTAACTACTTTTGGAAGTCTTGGACGGATTAAATTTATTTCCATTATTTCTTATGGGGAAAATTGATTCGTGTTACGATTGTTTCGTCTTAAGATATGCCCTCTCTGACGGATTAATATCGTAAGTCGAGGTACCACTGTATATACTTGGTGAAGGAAAGTACAGTTCAAAGTTTTTCTACTGTGTTTACTTTGCTCCAAGCTCCCTTTTACACTCATGATAACAAGCCTTGAGAACCTGAGGTTGTAATTTGGGTAGCCTGTCCGAGAGCTGGAGCTGCACTTAGAACAGGAGCTGAGCCTAGAGTTGAAGCTGAAGCAGGAGCTAGTCTTTGTATTGTTTAGAAAGCTTGCAATCTGGCATTGCGTAAGCTTTGCCATTCACTTCACTATGGTCAGCCTTGCTATTGTGTGAGTATCCTACAGTTGGTTTTGCTATTGTGTGTCAGCCTTGCTATTATGTGTGCGTACTCTACAGTTGGCTTTGCTATTGCGTGTCAGCCTTTCTATCATGTGAGTATTTTGCAGTCTTACAGTGCATAGCGGCTTGAGCATGTTGCAAACAGCGTGTTACGTTGGGGTTAATGCCACCTATCCGAGTCAGGCGATTAGTGTCTGAGTTCACTCTACAAAACCTGCCCAAATTTTCTCTACAGCATTGTTGGCGAATTGCTCGTTCTATTGGTATAGATTATCAACGAACTCTCACTGCTCCGCAGCTGCGTGATATTATACGTGCCAAACTAAAAACTGAACCTATGGCATATCAAACTAATGTTTCTCCTGCTACAGGAGCCATTAAGGTATCTGCAGAATAATGGGAGAGACACAACTCCTGAACAAAACCAGCAGTCTCGTGAAGCCACAGGTGTGGGTTTGTCTACAGGCAAGTCCGCTTCATTGGCGATTGAGTTAGCCAGACTCAATTATGAACAAACTAAAGAGCAGGGAGCATTTGCTAAGGAGGAGAGGAGAGGAGGCAATTCAAACAGACTGTTGATGACTTCAGTTTGCAAAGGGCAGTACAGTTTGTTCCTCGTTTTGTTGAAGCAGAGCCTGAACAGTTTTTTGAAGCATTTGAAAACCAGGCTTGTGCTTTAGGGTGGCCTGAGGTGCATTAGGCAGCAATGGTGCATACAGCATTGTTTGGTAAGGCACAGAAGTTTACGTCTGTATTAAGCAATGAAGATTTTTTCAACTATCGAACAGTGAAAACCACTGTTCTTGGGGCTTATCAATGTATGCCTGCCAAAGTACTGGAAAGAATTCAAACTAGGCAGAAGGCAAGTGAGTCAGTCTTACGTTGATTTTGTAAGACAGCAGACCAGGGCTTTCACAAAGTGGTACAAGACAAGTGGTGTTGCTGATTTTGATAATCTGGTGCAGCTTATTTTGGTAGATAACCTGCTGGAGTCTGTTGGACTAGAGGTTCGAGTCTTCAAGATCACTCATTGGCTACTGTGTTGGATGCAGCCAGGTTGGCTGATACTTTTGAAACTAACCGCTCCTTGTCCGAGCAATCTTATCTCTTTCATCAACAGCTTGGCATGAGCAGAGATCATCAAAGAAGAGTTCCTGAGTGGAGAACGAAATGTCAAGTTGAAGGTGAATCTCGACGGCAGCCAACTAAATCACCTGGCAAGCAACATCACTCAACTCATGGTCAAACTGGTGATCGACCTCAAACTACTCAACATGGTGATTCACGGTGGCAGTATCCAGAGTGGCGTAAGCCACAAAATCAGTGAGGAGCCAAGGTTAAAGCTAAGGTTGTATGCTTCTTTTGTAATAAACCCAGCCACATCAGGCCCATCTGCCCAAATAACCCCAAACCATTAGGGAAATTTATAATGTCCCTAGTAATATCACTCAGAAAGAAGCACTTGTCACATATCCCTTCAGGAAAATTAAAAGAAAACTGAAGTCAGAACCTTTAAGGATACTGGAGCATATTGCTCACTTATAAGAGAGGGAATACAGTGGACCCCCGGTGTTCGTCCATTTTTCGTAACAGAATGCTGTTCAAGTGCCATTACCAACCGAATTTATTCCCTTAAGAAATAATGTAACATAGACTAGTCCTTTTAGACCCCCAAAACTACACTTATAAAAGCATTTAAAAAAATAAACTTACATAAAAGGGCCTGTTTTGAGCAGGACGAACACCGGGGGTCCACTGTATTTCCCCTTTCTGAACAAACCTCATTGCAGTCCTCAGTTCTGTTAGAAGTTTTTGGAGGAGCAGTATTTTCTGTCCCTTTGCATAAAATATATGTGCAGAGTAAATACTACACTGGGTATTTGACTGTAGGTGTTTCTGACGGATTTCCTATGAAAGATGCCTTGTTATTACTGTGTAATAATATTAAGTCTACTAAATGTACTGAACCAATAATGACTAATTCTTCCCCGATGTTGGCCATAACTCGGGCAAAGTCCCAAGGGATGTCTGATGAGAATGTTAACTCATCCTTGGACGACTCTGATCTCGGACTAGCCAATTTGTTTAATGAGGAAAACTGGCCAGGGCCTCGTAAATTTAGTGAACAGACCCAGATCAAGCCTTCCTATTCCAGGGTTGCAAGGATAGCCAGATGTCTCTGTTTTCATGCCTGAGGGACTGTCCTTTTGGGAATAACAGCGAAAAGACCAATCATTGAATTTTGCTTTTCAGGCAGTCATGGGTAAATCCCCTTCAGATCACACAGTCAAATATGAAATTAAAAACGACTTCTTAATCTGCACTGAAACTGGTAAGGAGGTGGAGGGAAGACAGCAGACAGATAGATTAGTAGTTCCTAAAAAAAAATAGATCCCAAATATTAAATATAGCCCATAACTCTTCCTTAGGAGGCCATTTGGGAATTACCAAAACTATGTATAGAATATTAAAAGAATTCATCTGCCAAAGTTAAGGCAAGATGTAAAGAATCATATCCGCTGTTGTCTAGAATGTCAGCAGATAGAGAAACCTGGACACCCCATTAAACCTGCACCTCTCCATCCCATTCCCACTGATGGAGAACCTTTTTCAGAATTAATAATAGATTGTGTAGGTCCACTACAGTGGACCCTCGGTTAACGAAATTAATCCGGTCCAGGAGCTATTACTTAATCTGAATCTTTCGTTATCTGAAACCTTATTTCCCATAAGAAATAATGTAAATACAATAAATTCGTTCCACAAAAAAAATAATCACTCAAAATAAAAAAAAATAACATTTACTTACCTTTATTGAAGAGACTTGCAGGCATCTGGAAGATATAGATGATGATTGGAGCAGGGTGTTAGTGGTTGGAAGGGGAATCCCCCTCCAAAAGGACTTCAGGTAACAAGTCCCTCTCTGGGGTTACTTCCCTTCTTGGTCTTTTAATGCCATTAGGACCAGCTTGAGAGTCACTAGACCCCTGCCTGGTAAAGTAACTGTCCACAGTCCTCTGTTTCTGGCGACTCTTCAACACTTTTCTGAAGTACAACATGGCTCTGTCACTGAAGTGGCTGCACAGAAGGCTCATTTCAGCTTGCTCAGGGTGGTATCTTTCAACAAATGTCTGCAACTCATTCCACTTTGTACACATCTCCTTAAGCACTGAAGAAGGCACCTCTTTATCTCTCTCTCTCCTCCTCTTTGAAGCAATAACCTCAGCTGTGGTCTGTTGCTGTTCCAGATGAAGCTCTTGCAGCTCTTCAGTTGTTAGCTCTACCCTGTGCTCCTCCACCAACTCTTCCACATCCTCACCACTCACCTCCAACCCCAGGCTGTTCCCCAATTCCACAATATCTTCCACAACATGTTCCACAACAGGCACAGGGTCGTCAGGGTCAGCCTCAAATCCTTCAAAATTCCTCTCTTGGACACAATCCGCCACAGTGGTCTCCAAGCAGAGTTCAGAGTCCTGGAAGTCACTTCCTCCCAAGCCTTACCTATAAGGCCTATGCAATGCACGATATTGAGGTGTTCTTTCCAGAACTCTCTTAGGGTCAATTCAGAGTCATTGGTCATATTAAAGCACCTCTGAAACAGTGCTTTGGTGTACAGTTTCTTGAAGTTGGAAATGACCTGCTGGTCCATGGGCTGGAGGAGAGGAGTGGTGTTAGGAGGCAAGAACTTCACTCTGATGAAATTTATGTTGTCAGGCAACAACTCTTGCAAGTTGTGAGGATGAGCAGGAGCATTGTCCAGTAGCAGGAGGCACTTGAGTGGCAATTTCTTTCCAGGAGGTATTTCTTCACACTAGGGCCAAACACTCCAGTCATCCATTCCTTGAAAATCTCCGTAGTGACCCATGCTTTGGTGTTAGCTTTCCAATGCACACACAATTTATTCTTGTCAACACTGTGTTTCCTGAAGGGTCTGGGATTTTCTGTGTGATGCACCAGTAAAGGCTTCACTTTAAAATCACCACTGGCATTGGCACACATCATAAGAGTTAGCCTGTCTTTCATAGGCTTGTGTCCTGGCTGTGCCTTTTCCTCCTGAGTAATGTAGGTCCTGTTGGGCATTTTCTTCCAAAACAGGCCTGTTTCATCACAATTAAACACTTGCTGGGGGAGGAATTGTTCAGCCTCTACGAACCCCTTGAATTCCAGCACAAATTTTTCAGCTGCACGTTTGTCTGAGCTGGCTGCCTCACCATGCCTCACAACATTGTGTATGCCACTACGTTTCTTAAACTTCTCAAACCAGCCTTTGCTGGCTTTAAAATCACTCTCCTCACCACTGGTTCCAGTACAAGATCTGCGTGCAACTTCCTTGCCTTTTCACAAATTATCGCCATAGAAATACTATCACCCGCTCTCTGTTTTTCATGGATCCACACCAACAACAACTTCTCAACCTCATCCACTGTTTTCAATCTTTGTTTCGTTAACAAATTAACCCCTTTTGCAACATTAGCTTCCTTGATTTCATTTCTCTGTGCCAGGATAGTGCCGATAGTAGATGGAGTTTTCTTGTACATCCTGGCAAGATCACTCAGACGTACACCACTCTCATATTTTTCTATGATTTCCTTCTTCAGTTCGATGGTGTTCCTCACTCTCTTTACCACAGGGGTGCCACTAGGAAGCTTCTTTGGACCCATGGTGACTTATTTCACAGTGGCAATAACTAAACCACCAAAAAAGACACCAAATATACAGTGGACCCCCGAGTTTCGTAAAAACTTCACTCCTGAAGTCTGCTCAAGTGCCATTACCGAACGAATTTACTCCCTTAAGGAAAAATTTCACGTAGGTTAGTCTATTTCAGACCCCCAAAAATACACTTCCACAAGAACTTACAAAATTATACTTACATAATTGCATGATTTCCGGGGTATTCGTTAACCGAGGGTCCACTGTATTGTGAATTTTTGAAAGAGCGCGCTAGGTAATGTTCTCTCAATGGTAAACAACGCTTCACTGGCGTCCTGCGCTTGCGCAGAGCAGGCGGACATGTCTAATACCTTTTGGTAACCGAGGAATTTTTCGCTAACCGATTACGAAAAAAGCTTTCGGTTTCCGAAGCTTTCGTTAACGGGACCTTTCGTTAACCGAGGGTCCACTGTACCTAAGTCTAAGTCTGGAAATCAATATTTATTTACTATTATGGATAGAGTAACTAGATATTCATAGGCAGTCTCTATGCGCAGTATAAATACCAAAGCAATTCTTAAGGCTTTAACTAAGTTTATCTCCTGCTTTGACATTCCTAAGTCTATTCAAAGTGATCAAGGCACTAACTTCACTGCCAAAGCATTTAGGGAAGCGTTAACTAGGCTGGGAATAGTTCACAACCTATCTACTGCCTATCATCCTCAGTCCCAAGGAGCCTTGGAAAGATTCCATAAGACGTTAAAAACAATGATGAGAACTTTTTGCATGCATTTTCCTACAGACTGGGATGAATCATTTTCTCTGTTGCTGTTCACAATGAGAGAAACTGTGCAAGAGTCCGCAGGGTACAGTCCATTTGAGCTGATCTTTGCGCACAATGTACGAGGTCCTCTACGGGTGCTCAAGGAAGGATAGATGGGAGAAGACGCCTCCACAACCCTCTACAACCCTTTTTCAAGGTTGCAGGTGACACATCAGTTGGCTAATGCTAACTTAAAGGCAGCTCAAAATAAATTATCTGATATAAATTATGTGGTATCTCCCCTTGACAAGACCTCAAAAAGTAAAACCTACCACATTAATCAAATTAAAGCATTTAATACACCAGATAAAGTCCCAGTAATGACTCTGTCCTCTGCCTCTGATGACCATGACTCTTTGCACTCTATTTCTGAGATCTAAGTAAAGCTTCCCAATTCCGTCCTTCTCAAGGGCTGTCTAAGAATCAAGTAACTAGTTTAACTGCGCTCCTACAGTCTTATCCTGATATTTTTTTCGGATGTGCCAAAAAAATGTACACTAGGATATCATGATGTAGATGTTGGAAACTCTAAACATATTTAACTCTCCCCCTACAGAGCTAATCCTGAAAAGCAGAGGCTACTTCAGCAGGAGGTAGAATTTCTGTTAGAGCATGGGTTAGTGGAGGAGTCATCTAGTCCGTGGGCTTTGCCGTGCATCCTTGATAACAAAGCTGATGGAGGGTTTTGAATGTGTACAGACTACCGTAAGGTGAATGAGGTCACAGTTGCAGATGCCTATCCTCTGCCACGTCTCGATGATGTAATCGACTTTGTGGGAAAGGCTACTTTTGTGTCCAAATTAGACCTCCTTAAAGGTTTCTATCAAGTACCTTTAACAAATAAGGAGAAGGAAATCTCTGCCTTCGTAATTCCAGGAGATCATTATCAATATACACTTACCCCTTCGGAATGAAAAACTCGCAGGAATCATTCCAGAAACTGTTCTTTCAGGCTATTAAAAGACTTGAAGGCTCGGCCACTTACCTAGGCACATACACTACCACCTTTTCTATTTCTATCTAAGCGTTTTATATTGTAACCTTCTATTTTGACCTCATCGTCAGTCACCGTATCACCCAACCAGGATTCCAAGATGGATATAACTGCCGCTCTAGTTCTGTTAGCTAGAATCCTAATCTCTGCCAATTTTGGAATAAACTGAAGGCCTGTTTTCGTAAAACAATCATAATCATCAATATATGGCAAGGGGCCATTAGCATTAAAAATAGGTAAATCAATGTCATCATTGCTAAAGGGTAACTGTGCCAAAGTGCAGTTGTTACAAACAAAATGAAATCTGGCACCATTATCATAATCAAACACACATCCATTATGCACATGGATACATGTGCATACATGGATACATTTTACATACATACCCAAGGTCCTAGCATCTATCACCCTACTCGGAAGATTGTCACATGCAGTTTCAGGTCCAACCTACCCAGAATTCTACACCTGACTCCATCCTATAAATACTCACGTACCTTTCACCCAGGTAGATCTGTCTGTCGGTGTCCCTCAAGGTAGTGTCCTGGGGCCACTCCTATTCCTCATTTACATAAACGACCTACCGAATGCATCACAACTACTCAAACCCATTTTGTTTGCAGATGACACAACTTATGTCTTCTCTCACCCAAATCCAGTCATACTAGCCAACACAGTTAATGCCGAATTACAGAAAATATCAACATGGATGATGACAAATAAGCTTACTCTCAATATGGACAAGACCTACTTCATTCAGTTTGGAAACAAAGCTGCAAATGTTCCACTTAACATAACGCTAAATGGTTCACCCATCACAAGGCTCACAGAGGGAAAATTCCTAGGAATCCACCTTGACAGTAGTCTTAAATTCCAAACACACATACAACAAATTTCCAAGAAAATCTCAAGGACAGTAGGTATATTATCTAAGATACGCTATTATGTGCCACAACCAGCTCTCATTGCACTATATCATTCTCTTATCTACCCTTATCTCACCTATGGAATCTGTGCATGGGGCTCAACAACATTAAATCACCTTAGACCACTCATAACCCAGCAAAAGGCTGCAGTCAGGATGATAACAAATTCCCACTCTAGACAGCATACTCCACCTATATTCAGAACCTTAAAACTACTCACCATAAAAAATATTCATACCTATTCATGTGCCTTCTACATACATAAAACTCTACATGCTAATATCAACCCTCCGCTCAGAATTCTCAACAACTTTAATAGGTCCCACGACCATGACACAAGACACAGATCACTATTTGACATACCCCGAGTCCATACTAACCAATGTAAAAATTCTATGCACATAAAAGGCCCCAGAATCTGGAATTACCAGTAAATATTAAGTTAACCTTGTCGGAAAATCAATTCAAGACTGTTCTCAAAAATCACCTACTCACCCTATACTAAATACTCATACTGTAATAAACTTTCAAACCCAATATTATTTTACTTAAGATAATCTCAATTTGATATGTTCATTCTCCTTAACACTTGTTGCAATTTCATATCATCATATTGTCATTTAAAATCTTATAGTATCATCATTTTGTTAATTTGAAATAAAATATATAACTAGAAGAAACTCAATAAATTTTTCTAGTATTGTTATTATACAGTGGTACCTCGACTTACGATATTTTTTCATTCCAGAATGCTGTTCAAGTGCCATTACCAAACGAATTTATCTCCTTAAGAAATGTTGTAAAATAGACTAGTCCTTTTAGACCCCCAAAATTACACTTACAAAAGCATTTAAAAAAATAAACTTACATAAAAGGGTGAGTTTGGGGACCATCGTAAGTCAAGGTACCACTGTACTAGTATAGCATCAACATACTGTAACTTGAAATAAAATATACAACTAGATTAAACTCAACCAATTTCTCTTGTATTGTCTTTTAATAGTATGTATAACCATATTATAATTTAAAATAATACAGAACTAGAATAAACTCAATCAATTTCTTTAGCATTAAGTACTTAGTGAATAAGTCTTTAGAATAAACTGCCCCTAATGCCATGGCATGCCAGTGGCTCTCCTTGCATTACAGTTTTATAATTGTAACTACCAATAACAGTGTACACTTGTAACATGCATCGAAATAAAAATATTATTATTATTATTATTATTATTATTATTATTATTATAAATCCCTCTGTGTGGGTGAAACGTTGTCAATAAAGGATCACATTATACTGCTTATGTGTTTATTTTTCCAGTATCTGATCAAGATGGTGACTGAGTAACAAGTCAGCCAGCAGGAATAATGATCATTAATTAAAGCAGATAAAGTTATTATTTTAGACAACATTTAGCTCGTCATTGTTTTGGTCACCTGAGTGAGAGACGACCACACAGTTAACAACTTGTTTAGCTCAGGAGTGAGTTTCATCAGAGATAATAAAGTTCACTTCCGAGTAAAACATCACATCAAATCAATAATTTCTCTGGAAAATAAGACTTTATTTGAACAAGTATTGCCTAACATCCATCAGTAAATACAGTACTTAAAATAATAAATAAATATTACTTCTAGATATCGGAATTAAGTGAAATTTTGTTTATTACGTATTTGCAATGTATTTATTTTACCTGGCTTTAACAAGCCAGGTAACGGCTTGATAAAGCTCCTGGAGAGTTAAACGTTGCCACAATAAAATGTTGCATTAGTTGCACTTGTGTTCTTTTACTTAACATTATTACTATTATTAACCTTTATATTATCAACAGAAATTTAAAGAAATAAATTATTAAGAGGTGTTAAAATAAGTGTGAGTACAAACCTGAGCCTCCATGGCTCTCCAGACTCCCTCAAGGTTGGTCTTCATGTCAAGAATAATATTACCATCATTGTCCTTTGGAGAAAGCTCATCGTCATCCTTCCCTAAAAAAATATGGTATATCATAAAATAGCTAACATATTTTCTATTTTTATTAATTTCCCTGAAAAATTGTCATTAGTTTCTGAGACATTGTGCAATTCAAAGTTGCATAAAAACTATTTTGCCATTATTATTTTTTAACTGTTTTTAATACGCTCGTTATACACATAATAAACACTTAAGTAAATAAGTGAATTAAGGCACAATCAGCAGAATAATATTTTCCCTGTTAAGATTTTTCTCACAACACCAAGATTCACACAACAAATGTAAAGAGTTAAGAGACACACCAGGAGGTGAACCTCTCAGTGTTAACTCTGTTACATGACAAAATACATAAGACAGAGATGTCCATAGTTCTGTAACGGGTGTTGAAAATAAATACCCAGTGTAATTAAAAGCTTCAAAAACTATATTATTATTATTATTATTATATTATTATTATTACTATTATTATTATATTGTTATTATTATTATTATATTGTTATTACGCATTATTAGTAGTAGTATTATTATTTTATTATTATTATTATTATTATTATTATTATTATTATTATTATTATATTGTTGTAATTATCATCATTATTATTATTACAGCCTCTCCTCACTTAGTGACGTACTCATTTACCGACAACTCGGACTTACGACGGGCTCTCTGATTAGTATGCTACCTGGAGTCTACCTGGAGAGAATTCCAGGGGTCAACGCCCCCGCGGCCCGGTCCGTGACCAGGCCTCCTGTTGGACCAAAGCCTGATCAACCAGGCTGTTACTGCTGGCCGCACGCAGTCCAACGTACGAACCACAGCCCGGCTGATCAGGTACCGACTTGAGGTGCCTGTCCAGTGCCTGCTTGAAGACAGCCAGGGGCTTGTTGGTAATCCCCCTGATGTATGCTGGGAGGCAGTTGAACAATCTTGGGCCCCTCACACTTATTGTGTTGTCCCTCAACGTGCTAGTGGCACCCCTGCTCTTCATTGGGGGGATGTTACATCGCCTGCCGAGTCTTTTGCTTTCGTAGGGAGTGATTTTTGTGTGCAAGTTTGGTACTAAGCCCTCGAGAATTTTCCATGTGTATATAATAATGTATCTCTCCCGCCTGCGTTCTAGAGAGTACAGGTTTAGGAACTTCAAGCGTTCCCAGTAGTTGAGGTGGTTTATCGCACTTATGCGTGCTGTGAAGGTTCTCTGCATACCTAAATAATGTATATTAGAGCTGATTTCCTCTTATATTCTGTTTATTACAATATACAGTAGTGTACATTTAAAAATATAACACAAATGTTACAAATGGTACAAAGGTGACATTAAAACAATATCAAAGTTGGTTGACACAAACCCACTTTCATTATACAGTGGTACCTCGAGTTAAGAGTTTAATTCTTTTCAGAAGGCTGTTCGAGTGCTGATGCCGAACGAATTTGTTCCCATACACATATGCTGCTATGTATGATAATCTATGTATAACTGGATTTGTGTATACCTGAATAAACTTACTTACTTAAGTAAGTTAAGCAATTAATCGATAGAAAATGACGACACAAAACTTAACTTCTACAATGTTGTTTGAGATTATAGGGACACTGACAAGAGCGCCGTCCTCTGCCACCATCTCCTCCAACGTATGTAAGTGTAAGTATTTCTTATTTATATAAGTGTGAATATTTCTTATTTATATAAGTGTGAATATTTCTTATTTATAAATTAAAGTCTAAATATTTCTTATTTATAAATTATGCACATTGTTTGTGTGATAGTGTTGGTTGATTTCTGATGAAACCGACTACCACCATGGCTTATGGTCAGTGGCTCTTATACCCAACAACAACAAACACACTACCACCAGTCTTACATCGTAATGACATGTTTTATTCATTCTAGAGTTTATATCATGTTTCTATGTTATTAATATTGTTTATTATGTCATATTAGATTAATTGTGCTAGATAAATAAGCTGAGTTGATATTATTCTCATATTGAAAGACTATTTTGTCCTGCCTCCAAACAAACTCTCATACACCAACAAGAGTCTTCAATAAAGGTAAAATTTATTTAACTTTTCATTTGTCCATTATAATTAGTGCTTTATATTTATTTCTCATTGTTTTCTGTATGTAAAACTGTATAGTATTTATTCTTTAAAAAAATGAATTTTTCGTGAAAATTTTTGGGTGGAAACGGATCAATTGTATTTACATTATTTCTTATGGGAAATAAGGTTTCGAATTACAAATTTTTCGTGTTAAGAACTAGCTCCTGTAACGGATTAATTTTGTTAGTCGAGGGACCACTGTATTTGCAATTTCATTGACCAGTGCCTCCCTTCGTATTTCAGATATATTGGCCGCTATCAGCAGCTGTGACTCTTCACCTTCGTCTGTATAGGGATCGTCTCTCTCTTTCTAGTTTACATCTTCTCCTTCCTTTTCTTAATGGAATGTGTCTTGAGCAGATCTCAAGAACCACAGTTTAGGATATCTTCCCAGCATGTTTCATTTAGGACATGGTTGATTTGATCCCATTGTATGTTTTTGTTGTTGAAATTGAAATTTATGAAGAGACCTCCATGACTGATTACATTTTACTGGTCAGGAGCCCTATGCATACATGTCTGTACCTCTATTATGTTGTGATCTGAGTGTATTGTCTTTAATACAGTTATATTACTTATCAGATCGTCGTTGTTAGTGAAAATGAGGTCGAGCATATTTTTTAGTCTTGTAGGCTCTAATATTTGCTGGTTTAAGGTGACTTTGGTGCAGAGATTTAATAGTTCGTGTGTGTGTGAATTTTCATCTGTGCTGCCTTCTCAGGTGATCTCTGCTAAAACATTGTTTGATATACTCCTCCATGTTAGGTGTCTCAAGTTGAAATGTCCTAGTAGTTAGATGTTTGGGGCAGGAGTTGGGAGATTTTCCAGACATTGGTCAATTTTCAAAAGCTGCTCCTGGAATTGCTGGGAAGTTGCGTCTGGAGGCTTGTATATCACCACAATGACAAGGTTTTTGTTTTCAATCTTTACCACCAAAACTTCAACTACATCATTTGAGGTTTATAGTAGTTCTGAGCAAATGAGCGACTCTGTGATATACTGGCCAACTCCCTCTTGTTGCCTGTTTATCTGTCGCATCTGAATAGGTTATAACCTGGGACCCATATTTCGTTGTCATAATGATCCTTTATGTGGGTCTCTGTGAATGCTGCAAATATTTGATTCCGTGAGCAGTCCCTTGATGTAAGGAATTTTGTTATTTTTTGACGGCTTTAGACTCTATATGTTTGCAAAGACCAATGTCGTTATATTGGTGGAATTTAGGGGGGTTTATTTGCTGGCTCTAATATCTGTTGTTCTGGAGTGGAGACCAATGTCCGTGCCTCTGTTCCAGAAGTGTTTTCAGTTGGTGTAGGATTATTGTAATTTCTTGCCAGTCTTTTTTCCTCCTGGCCCTAAAAAAACTCTGTCCCAAGAGAGGTTATGGCTCCCCTCTTTTGTTTCCCATAGTCTGGCTGGTCTGTGTCTTCTTGTCCCCTTTAGATGATGTGCCTGGCAGTATGCGTTGTAGCATTTTCTTTCATGGATTGATGAGTGACAGATTTCTGGGTGAAATAAGTTACAAGAGAGGAAGTTGCATTCTCTTGTTGTCATGTTGGTGTGGCAATTTTTGGAGTGGTCAAAGGTGCATGTCCCACCTGTTTTACCAGATATACCATGCCTGCAGATACCCAACGCATAGAATTTGCATAGATTGTAATTCTGTTTGTTAGGATTCATCATAGCTGCTTTCGCTGCTGGTGCATTGTTTTCTGTTTCCTCCCTATCTATCACGCCTGAATGGACATCAGTGCTTCCACCAGATTTTGCTGGAAATGTGTCAACACTATTCTCTGAGGCATCATTCCCTTTTGTTCCATCTCCAGCAGTATCGCTATTTTGTACCTCTGTGAATTGAATATCGTTGTCTTTACTTGTTTCATCACCATGGCCAATATCTCCTGTTGGTTCACTGTTGTCCAGGACAAAACTAGCACCCTCAGGAGCACTGTCCTCCAGGACAACACTAGCACCCTCAGCACTGTCCTCCAGGACAACACTAGCACCCTTAGGAGCACTGTCATCCAAGACAGCCCCATCTAAACCATCCATCTGATTATCCCAGCTGTCATACCATGCTAACATGTCTTTCGAGAAGGATCTTTTATTGGTGTTCTTGTCTTTTAATGAAAATGTAATTTTCTCATACAGGTGTATCTCGTTTGGGCAGACCCAAAAACATCTCTCTGCGTTTATGTCAAGTGTGGTCACTGATTTAAAATCCCTGCATATACCATGGGGCCATTGACAACAGAGATTGCAAGCAATCCAGACCTGTTTTCGTCCCTTACCCTTTCTACAGACTACACAGATCTTCATGGTGGTGGTCATCTTACAACACTTGTCAACTCTCCTAGCTAGCTAGTCTAAAATTTCTCGAAGTATTTAGTTGTCTTTAACATTTCTTCCTATTCGGCTGGCGAGGATAGGCTTTTTATATAAATTTTTTTATATGTACGTATATATATATACAAATACCCATAAGGGAGCGTAAAAACCCATCAGCTTAAAAATCCCTGTTTGGTTGTAAATGGACAATTCTTGTTATGAAGGAGAACTTGAACAAATGAGTGAATATCTATACCATTATTGAGTTTTCTCTGCCAGTCAATGGTACTTATTGACATGATAACACTATTCACTGAAACCTTATCATCTGGAGCCTGAATGAGATATTACTGGTATCAGTCAGTGATTTAGATATGTTGAGAGACAGTTGTTTAGTCAGTGATTATGTTAACTCTTAGAGTTGTGACGTTTGTCCAGCTATGGTCAAGGGAAGCCGTAGATGTCATAGTAATTTGCTTTGGTTTGGTTATTCAGGGTAATATTAGGCAGTTACAAATTATTAATAAATAAGATATTTGTGGGACCTCTGCGTGAACAAGATTGATGCTAAAGTCAATTATTAAGTGAGCTATGTGTGTATCCAAAGTAAACATACCACTCTTTTGTTTGTTAGTGAGTTTAATGGAAGAGACTTCAAGTCATCTACATCATGTCATTTTCATTATATAATAGATTGCTCTATCCCATACCATGACATGGGAATGGTGTCATGGTGTTGGACAAATCCAGTATTTAAGATGTCAAACCTACCAGCATATTTATGTTGCTGTAGTTGTATTTGAAAGCTTCTGACAGTTTCCCCGATGTAGACCTGACCACACCCTCCACATGGTATACTGTAGTATAGTAATACAATGGTAGAATATATCGACAGGTAAATAAAACACAAAATGTGGATTATTGAGAAGGGGTTTCGCCCACAAGGACAATAAGAAATCAGAATAATTCCTGAAGTCCCTGGTTAAGGAAACTTCATGACAATAAAATGCCATAACCAACATTCTGTGTCTTATTTACATCCTGTAGTGTACCAAGTGAGTGACTTGGTCAACAAGGACTCATGTGAAAAGCTTCAACGTTATTTCTAACGTTAAGTCTTCTAATCTGGATATTAGATCCCCTGTATACCTAATAATTGGAATAATACTATTCACAAGTATGTCAGTTATTTGGTGTGAGTCACTACCTATTTCTTAGGTGATACAGTATAGGTAGTGCTCTGTACCAATTAGGTGACATATTGGGAAAACTTTATCCAACTTATTAGGCATAAGGATTCTACCTTCACCATTTGTAGGATTTAATATCAAGATTAGAAGACATTGGTGTCAGAAATAAGAAAATAGCCTAGACATTATTACTCTTATTGCAAGGTTTCCCCTGACCAAATCATTCCTTTTCTACGTAGCCATGACACCTTACAATTTTTTGTTCACCATATCCATTCTGTATTTCCTTCGTCTAATAAAAGCGTGTGTGAGCTTCAATTTGTTTTCCTTTCGTTCTCAAAACAACAAAGATTTGGCTTCGCATTGGGGTCTGTTAAGTGCAGTAATGACAATCATTCACTTGGAACGTTAAGAAAATTCCTTTACTTGAAGCTTTAAAAAATAATTAAGGTGCTAATTCTGGTGCTAAAGTGTTTTACTCTCTTTATTTACTATTATATTCCCTAAAGTGTTAACTCTCATAATTAAGGTGCTAATTTTGGTGCTAAAGTGTTTTACTCTTTTTGTTTACTATTATATTCCCTAAAGTGTTAACTCTCATTGTTTACTATTATATTCCCTAGTTTTTATTTTTAAAAATCTAACTGCCACAGTTCTTATATTAATTTTTATTATAATAATTAAGGTGCTAACTCAGGTACTAATTTACTTTACTTTCATTGTTTGCTATCATTTTCCCTAGCTCCTTTATTCCCAGCTTTAGTAAACTACCATAGTTCAATTAATTGCATTTGTATAAATTGACTAAGGTACAAATTCACGTGCCAAGAACTCTGTCAAATACCCTATATCTCTACAAACTCTTATTAAAAATTTGTAATAATCAAATAGTTCCTAAGAATTTAATCTAGTACCATTTTATTAAGTTTAGTATTATCTATTATTCTCAGGTCTAGTTATAGAATCACATCAAATCTTATGATTACAGGAATTGATCCTGATATCAACCTATTATTAAATGACTTACATGATTCCAATAGCAACTGCAACTATTACACAGCAGATCAAGCAAAGACATTACTCAGAGCCAACAATAACATAACTATCTTCAATTACAATGTTAGATCTTTGAGCAAACATTATGATGACCTCACAGCACTACTCCAATCCCTCCAGACCAATATGTCAATCATCACACTCACTGAGACCTGGCTGAAGCCTGATACTACAGATGTCTATGCCATCCCAGGTTACACAACCATTCACAATTGTAGGACAGATCAGCGAGGGGGTGGAATAGCTATATATTACTCAGATCAACTTGAATGTATCAATAACTCTTGCATAAGGGATGAGCATGGAGAATATATTATAGCTAAATTTAAATCAAAAGACCTGCAAAAACCCCTCACAGTGATAAACATCTACAGATTACCACAGTCAAACATTCACCATTTTAGTGAAAAACTAGGTAACCTGATAACTGATGCACACATGAACAAAGACCATTTGCTGCTCACAGGAGACTTCAATATAAATCTCCTACATGACCAGGACCCACAAGTAACAGAATTCACAAACACTATGAGCAACTGCTTGTTTTTTTTTTTTTTTTGTTTTCAACAAGTCGGCCGTCTCCCACCGAGGCAGGGTGACCCAAAAAGAAAGAAAATCCCCAAAAAGAAAAAACTTTCATCATCATTCAACACTTTCACCACACTCATACATAATCACTGTCTTTGCAGAGGAGCTCAGATACTACAGCTGAGAAAAGTCCCTCCCAGCTGTCACTATCTCAGACCCCTCCTTTAAAGTGCAGGCATTGTACTTCCCATTTCCAGGACTCAAGTCCAACTAAATCAATTAACTGGTTTCCCTGAATCCCTTCACACAATGTTACCCTGCTCACACTCCAACAGATCGTCATGTCCCAAAAACCATTCGTCTCCATTCACTCCTATCTAACACGCTCACACATGCTTGCTGGAAGTCCAAGCCCCTCGCCCACAAAACCTCCTTTACCCCTTCCCTCCAACCTTTTCTAGGACGACCCCTACCCCGCCTTCCTTCCCTACAGATTTATACGCTCTCCAAGTCATTCTACTTTGATCCATTCTCTCTAAATGACCAAACCACCTCAACAACCCCTCTTCAGCCCTCTGACAAATACTTTTAGTAACTCCACACCTTCTCCTAATTTCCACATTCCGAATTTTCTGCATAATATTTACACCACACATTGCCCTTAGACAGGACATCTCCACTGCCTCCAGCCTCCTCCTCGCTGCAGCATTTGCAACCCATGCTTCACACCCATATAAGAGTGTTGGTACCACTATACTTTCGTACATTCCCTTCTTTGCCTCCATGGATAACGTTTTTTGTCTCCACAGATACCTCAATGCACCACTCACCTTTTTTCCTTCATCAATTCTATGGTTAACCTTCATCCTGCTTGTTACTACCAACAATATCAAAACCTACAAGAATCTCCGAGACTAGTACCTCATTACTAGACCACATCTGGACTAATACTATAGCCCCTCTAAAATCAGGCATCATCACAGACAACACCACAGACCACTATCCGACCTTTCTCATAACTAATCTTGGTAAATTGCCCCTAGATATTACAAAAGTTACCTTCAGACTACATAATGAGTCAGCTGTAAATAACTTTATAACAGCTATGATTAACATTGACTGGCATAATGAGTTAGAAACATATACAGATACTAATGAATGCATCAAGAATTTCCTTAACAAAACCCACCACCTCTATAACAAACATTGCCCTAAAAAAACTAAACAGATCACAGCTAAGAGACTTAACAATCCCTGGCTAACACCCAGCATACTTAAATCCATTAACAAAAGGCACCAATATGAAAAACAATACAGAAGGGGTCTAATAACCAGAGAACAATCCAAATGCTACTCATCAATCCTTACCAGCCTGATAAGGAGATCAAAAATTGTATTATGAGAAAAGACTCCAGAACATAAAAGGTGATATGAAAAGACCTGGAAGACCCTATCTGCAATTCTAGGAAATAATAAGATAGCGAAAAACAACACCATCAAATTATCAAGAGCAGATGAACCCCTACTCTCACCTACTGAGACAGCAAACAGACTTAATGTTTTCTTCTCCACCATAGGAAAGAATCTAGCGAGTAAAATCCCAAGCTCAAACACCCGTCCAACAGACTACCTCACAAACACCTACCCTAATACGCTATTCCTAGCTCCTACCAACCCAATTGAAGTCTCGCTCATAATCAACACCCTTAAAAACAAGGCAGGAGACATAAACAGCTTACCAACTTTTATGTACAAAAAAGCTTCACAGGTACTGTCACCAATTATAGCAACACTATTCAATAAATCCATTGAAGCCTCTACCTTTCCATCAATTCTCAAAATAGCTAGGGTCACCCCGATCCACAAAGGAGGTGATCAAACAGACCTGAATAATTATAGACCAATTTCTAATTTACCATTGCTTTCTAAAATCTTCGAAAAATTAATTCATAGACAAATCTATTCCTACCTCATCTCACACAATGTACTCAACCCCTGTCAATTTGGATTCAGGACAAACAAGAGCACAAACGATGCTATTACGCACATGTTGGAGTTAATATACTATACAGCACTTAAGAAAAAAAAAATCCCACTGGGAATCTTCATTGATCTACGCAAAGCTTTTGATACAGTCGACCATGATTTAGTGCTCCCAAAATTAGCACACTATGGTATAAAGGGGCACCCACTCAACTACCTAAAGTCATACCTCACCAACAGAAGCCAATACGTGTACACAAATGGAGCGAACTCTTCCACACAACAAATTACAGTCGGAGTCCCTCAAGGAAGTGTCCTGGGGCCACTCCTATTCCTCATTTACATAAATGACTTACCGAATGCATCACAACTACTCAAACCCATTTTATTTGCAGATGACACAACATATGTCTTCTCTCACCCAAATCCAGTTATACTGGCCAACACTGTTAATGCCGAATTACAGAAAATATCAACATGGATGACGACTAACAAGCTTACTCTCAATACTGACAAGACCTACTTCATACAGTTTGGAAGCAAAGCCACAAATGTTCCACTTAACATAACACTCAATGGTACACCCATCACAAGACTCACAGAGGGAAAATTCCTAGGAATCCACCTTGACAGTAGCCTTAAATTCCAAACACATATACAACAAATTTCCAAGAAAATCTCGAAGACAGTAGGCATATTATCAAAGATACGCTATTATGTACCTCAATCAGCTCTCCTTGCACTATATCATTCACTTATCTACCCGTATCTCACCTATGGAATCTGTGCATGGGGATCAACAACGTTAAATCACCTTAGACCACTCATAACACAACAAAAGGCCGCAGTCAGAATGATAACAAATTCCCACTCTAGACAGCATACTCCACCAATATTCAAAAGTCTCAAACTACTCACCGTAAAGAACATTCATACTTACTCTTGTGCCTACTACATATATAAAACTTTACATTCTAATATAAACCCTCTGCTCAAAACTCTCCTCACCAACTTTAATAGGACCCATGACCACAACACAAGACACAGATCACTTTTGATATACCCCGTGTTCATATCAACCTATGTAAAAATTCTATGCACATAAAGGGCCCCAGAATCTGGAATTCATTACCAGTAAATATTAAGATAATCTTGTCTGAAAATCAATTTAAGACTCAACTCAAAAACCACCTACTCACCCAAAACTAAATGATCATACTATAAACTACTTTGAAAAATGCTCATTATTACTTTCCTATACGATAATCTCAATTTTTAATAATATGTTACTATTATGTTACCCCCTACTCATATTATAAGTTAATGTCAAAAATGCTCAATGTTATTTTCCTTAAGATAATCTCAATTTCATATTATCATTCAAGAATCTTAACACATGTAACAATCTAATATCTAATATCATTATATAATAATTTAAACAGTAAAATTTCATCATATTGTAATTTTGAAAATAATTTTTAACTAGAATAAACTCAATAAAGTTCTCTAATAGAATAAGCTGCCCCTAATGCCATGGCATGTCAGTGGCTCTCCTTGCACTCAATTTACATTGTAACTACCGATACCTATGTAATCTGCAATCTGCAATGAAAAAAAAACTGTCTGAAAAACATCATTCCCGGAAAATTACTTTGCTCAGGTATTTGGACATCAGTATTACTGTTCCCAGATTATTTAGTTTACAAAACTTTAGAGACCATTTAAACCAGACTGAATCATCAATTTAGTTTACTTTGGCAGAAGAAACAGAAGAATTACATCATGACAAACAGACCAGGAAATATGTGGTAGTCAGCTTTTTGCAGACGCTTTGAATTTGCACTAATGAAGAACTTCTTCCACTAAAACAAGACAAAATATAAAATACTTTTCTCGATCTCAAGTATTCTTGCCACGTAAAATTCCATTGTAAGCGAAAAGATATAATACACAACAGCGCCGCTAACCAGCACATAATACGTAGATACATAATGCTCCCCGCCAACAGTTGTTCTATCCTGTACCATCAAGGACTAACGTACAATAGAGGGTGTAATCAGGTCTACATCAGGGAAACAATTGTCAGAAGTTTTCCAATACGCTTGCAAAAACATAAACGTGTCCAGCACCGAGACCCCAACTTTCACCTCATGGTATGAGACAGGACAACACTCCTATATTATGACAATGACAAGTTTAAATGCAGATACCTTGAATACTTTTCTATTATCTTCATTTTCTTACTTTCTCTCGACTCAGACATCACCGCTCAGCACCCGACTACCCGTCCTGGACGCTCACCACCCGACTACCCGTCCTGGACGCTCACCACCCGACTACCCGTCCTGGTTGCACTTTAAAAGATATAATTTTTTGTTCTATTTTATGTACATGATACAGCAAAGTTGTAGCAGAATGTAGTACCAATAAAGGCTGATCATCAATCAGTGTCATGTTAAATAAAAGACCACAAGTCCAACTAATGTGACATTTTATTGTGGCAAAGTTTCTCTCACCAGGAGCTTTGTCAAGCCGTCGCTACAATAAAATATGGCGTTAGTTGCACTTGTTCTCCATGGGGAAGTCGAACAGAATTCTTCCTCCGTAAGCAATGTGTGTAGTAAGAGGCGACTAAAATGCTGGGAGCAAGAGGCTAGTAACCCCTTCTCCTGTATACATTACTAAATTTAAAAAGAGAAACTTTCATTTTTCTTTCTGAGCCTGATCTCAGACCGAGCCGCGGGGTCGTTGACCCCCGAAACCCTCTCCAGGTAAACCCTGCCTTGGTGGGATGCTGCCGGTTTGTTGAAAGAAGAAGTTGCACTTGTCTCCTTTTACTTAACATATTGTCGGTAATTCTACCAATCAATGTCATATTTAATAATGAGGAAAACATTCAAACAACATCCATATTATCATAAACATTATTCATGTTGCTTACCTTTCATGCCACATGGAAAGTGAACCAGGTACAGATCAACGTAAGTCAGCCGCAACTTATCTAATGACTTCTGAAGAAATCTTGGTACATCTTCCTCCCGGTTTCCAATCATAGGCAGCTGTCAAATTTGTAAAAATATTATTGTACCAAATAATTGTTGTATTATCACAAAAAAATTAATGCATCTGAATAAAACACAAATAAATTTAAAGTGAAATATGGCAGCTAAACACAGTTGTATGATACAGACGAAAATATGTAAGTATTCTGAGAGGGCTAATATGTGTGGCTAAAGTGGAAGACGGATGAATGAGTGATGGTTAAGATATGAGGTTAGAATGGAGGACGGATGAATGTGAGAGACAGCATATAACTGGTATACATTGAAGATACATGAAGAAGTATGAACCATAAAGTACGTAAGAAATTATAAACTATAATATACATGAAGTACGTGAACCATCAAGAAAAAAACATCAAGTAAATGAGCAAGACTGAAACATCAAGTACATGAACAAGCAAGAACCATCTCGTACTTATACAAGCGTGAGCTGTCAAGTACATATACATGGAGAGAACCATTAAGTACAGTAGGTATCGTAAGTATGCACACCCATAGTGTGCCTATGGGTGTGCATACTTTAGCAGACTATTTGTCTGACAGCTTCAAGAAGTGCCAGGGCAACGTTTGCTATACTGCCGAAAACATAAAGAATTAATGTGATTCATTCCATACATAATGACTAGCCTGGAAACTCATTAGACTTAAAGGCGATAAAGAACATTTGGAAACATAAAAAGCGTAAGTGTTGTATCGTAGACATGTCCACTAACACCAATATCTTGTGTGGAAAATTTTAGATTTTCCTAAGTTCAGCATGTGTAAATTTGAATAATACAATAATTGTGTAATAAAATGTGATGCAGATTTGACCCTTTTGAGAAATTTCGTGTGAGGGGCGATGGAGAACAGCTGCTGAGTGACGTGGACGGGGAGACGCCATTTGTAATTTGTGAGCACTGGTTGTCGTGGAAAATTCGTCTAATAATTCAGCGTCTTCCAACCAAATTTGGGGGGGTTCAGAATGAATTTCTAATAGGAACCAATGTTAATGTCCCCTGCTGAAGAATTGGAACAGGAAATTTGCGGGACCTCAAGAATTGCATGTGGATGGCGGAAGATAAGGGATACAACCATCACTCACAAAGAAGTGCACCATTAGTCCTTGCATTTAGAACTCTAGCTGGCCAGTGTAGGGTCTTGGTGTCAGGCCAGTGTTGTGGTGTGATCCATCTACAGTAATTAAATGGTAAGTGGTAATACAAATTTCTTTTGTGCACCCAGCAAGCCTAATCATATACAGTCCACAGTTTTAATTTACCCGAGTAGCTGGTTTTAATATTATAAATATTAACTTAATGTCAGGTCTAGCTTTTTGTTAGAGTGATGAAGAAGTGAGCATCGAGGGAGTTACAGTTAGGCAACCTACTGTGACTTAAGTCCCACTTATCTCACCAAAATTACTTACACATAATAATTCAGGTAATACCCTGTAAACCTCATACAGGTAATTTACTCACATAAAAATAATTCACAATATGTATCTCAAGTGCCCTTAAGCGGGTGTGGGATGCTGTTGAGTTATCAATCCTCCAAAAGTTAGCCTTATCAGTCCCTAGGAGTCTTGAACTACAGACCAGTGTCACTTACATTTATAATATGTAAAGTCATATAGAAGCTTATCAGGAGAAGAGTAGTGGAGCACCTAGAAATTAATGAGCTAGTACACAATAACAAGCACGGTTTCAGGGAGGGTAAATTCTGTATTAATATTGGTAGAATTACCGACAATATGGTAAGTAAAAGGACACAAATGCAACTAATGTGAAATTTTATTGTGGCAACGTTTCGCTCTCCAGGAGCTTTGTCAAGCCGTTATGGCTAGTCAAGCCGTAACGGCTTGACAAAGCTCCTGGAGAGCGAAACGTTGATACAATAAAATGTCACATTAGTTGCATTTGTGTCCTTTTACTTAACAGGGTAAATTCTGTGTCACAAACCTACTGGAGGGAGTTTGATACCAGTCAGTCCATCTATCACCATTCTATCATGCAGGAGGAGCCACATGTCTATGGTGCATCCAACAAAATAAGCAGACTCTTGGATGTCACTACCGCCCGCCTCCGGCTGGGTTACAAGTATCTTTGGCAGGTTAAATCACCACCACCAGATGTAGACCAAACAAGATGTAAACTTTGCCAGTTGGATTATTGTCACACCCTGCGTCATTATGTACTGGAGTGCGATAAAATTAATGAATTCAGAGACTACTCATTCAGAAATGTTCAAGATATGTCAAAGTATTTTATCCACAGTGGTATATTACAGACCATTCTGGAAAAATACCCTGACTTTGCTCCCTGTAAATAAAGCATTGACACGTGTGTGTGTGTGTGTGTGTATGTACATGTGTGTATGTGTATGTGTGTATGTATATACATGTATGTGTGTGTATGTGTGTGTGTATATATGTATGTGTATATGTATATGTGTGTGTGTGTGACCCAACAATTAAAATTTGCACCAATAACTCATTACAGTTGTGGCTGGGTGTAGACTAATAGATTGCTCATTGCTTTATAATTTGTTCATGAGTGCAACCATGTACAGACGTAAGTAAATTTACTTACATGATTCATTACCTTGTAACTAGTGAATTAATTACCATTGTACCTTGTTCAGCTATCAAAACTTTGGGGCCCAATCTCTGGACCCTATATATACCTCTGTAATCTGCAAATACCTTTGTAGCTTGTCATGATTGTGACCATCTGAGTTCATTACCTTTGTAACTTGCTCAGCTATCAAACTTTGAGGTCCAGTCCCTGGACCTATTATGTACCTCTGTAATCTTTTGACTACCGCCCACAGGATGGGTATGGGGTGCATAATAAAGATATCAAACTAACTAAACCTACTGGAGTTTTATGACACAATGACAGAAGTAAGATAAGAGAGAGGGAGAGGGGTAGACTGCATTTTCTTCTATGTAAGAAGGCCTTCGACACAGTTCTGCACAAAAGATTAGTGCAAAAGCTAAAGGAGCAGGCAGGAATAACAAGAAAGGCACTGCAATGGATCAGGGAATACCCGACAGGAAGGAAGCAGTAAGTGATGGTACATGACGAGGTGTTAGAGTGGGCACATGTGACGAGCGGATTTCACAGGGGTCAGTGAATGAAATGCTGGTAGGGATAGACTCAGAAGTGTACCTAATTGCAGATGATGTGAAGTTAATGAGGAGAATTAAATTGGATGAGGATTAGACAGGACTACAAATGGATCTGGACAGGCTGCAAGCCTAGTCCAGCAACTCACTCCTGGAATATAACCCCATCAAATGCAAAGTCATGAAGATCGGGGAAGGGCAAAGAAGACCACAGACAGAGTACAAACTATGGTGGGCCAAAGAACCGTACGCATAACAGCATCTACACATCGACCAAGAAGCAAGGACGCCTGCCACATCCATTGCTCCACTGCCTGATGCATATATCACCAATGATGTAGTAGCAAGTTTATGGCTATAGCTCCAGTAAACTTGCCATAATTGAAAGCTAAGGATCCACTCACGCCTTGAGAGTTAGGAATAGAGAAATTAACATTCAATAATGAACAGTATTTGGTACTTAAGAACAGTCAGAGTGTTGGTAGGTAATATTATTAAGACTCCGTGCGCACTAGAAAAGTAAATAACCAGCAGGTTTAATGATATCCTAGAAACGGAATAAGTGCATACTAGTACATTTAAGAGTCCAGAAGTTTAACACAGATGAGTTGATGAATAGGTGTCAGGAGGGTACTAAAGCCAGTATGTGCATGCGAAGACAAGAGCTCATAGCTCCCTCACACCCCTCCCCACATACACCCTTAACACACAAAGAAGAGGTATGGAGCAGGGAGAGAATGACCTAATAGCGACCAGTGAAGAGGCGGGGCCAGGAGCTATAAATGGAGATCTGCTTCAAGAGTTTGACAACTCTCGGAGCCCGGCCATGGGCAAGGCTCTTCTGGTGCTTGCCTGATCAACCAGGCTGTTGCTGTTGGAGGCCCACTGCCCCACATATCCATCACAACCTGGTTGATCTGGCACATAGTGATGATACTTGTCCAGCTACCTCTTTAAGGCTTCTACACTTGTTCCAGCCATGTTTCTGATATCTTCTGGTAAGATGTTGAATAGTCTGGGACCCCAGATGTTGATACAGTGTTCCCTTATTGTCCCAACCGCACCCCTGCTCCTCACTGGGTTTATTTTACACTTCTTCCCATATCTCTCACTCTCATGCCTAACTACACAGCCATGATGAACTTCCTGCACGAGGTTCAGTGGGAAAAAGAAGTGACAGAAAAATCAGCAAATGATATGATGGAAAATGTGACAACAATTCGCAAGGAAGCAGAGAGGTTCGTACCCAAGGGCAATAGAAATAATGAGAAGACCAGGACGAGCCCTTGGCCAAATTAGGTGTGCTAGAGAATAGAATAAATATAGAAGGCAAAGGACACAGGAGAATAAAAAAATTAGTCGTAGAGCCAGAAATGAATAAACACAGATAATGAGGGAGGCCCTGTGACAATATGAAAAGGACATAACAGCGAAAGCCAAGTTTGACCCGAAGCTGTTGTACAGTCACATCAGGAGGAAAACAACAGTCAAAGACCAGGTAATAAGGCTGAAGAAGGAAGGGGAGGAGATCACAAGAAACAACCGAGAAATATGTGAGGAGCTCAACAAGAGATTTAAAGAAGTATTTACAGTGGAGGCAGAAAGGACCCCAGAAAGCCGGAGTGGTGGGGTACACCATCAAGTGCTGGAGACAATACATGCAACCGAGGAGGAGGTGAAGAGGCTGGTAAGTGAACTAGATACCTCAAAGGCGATGGGGCTGGACAACGTCTCCCCGTGGGTCCTGAGAGAGGGAGCAGAGATGCTCTGTGTACCAATAACATCAATGTTCAACACATCTATCGAAAAAGGGTGATTACCTGAGCTGTGGAAGACAGCAAATGTAGTCCCAATTTTTAAAAAAGAAGACAGACACTCAGCATTAAACTACAGACGAGTGTCACTACATGTATAGTATGCAAAAACATGGAGAAGATTATCAGGAGAAGAGTGGTGGAGCACCTAAAATGGAATGAGCTTATTCATGACAACCAACACGGTTTTGGGGAAGGGAATTCCTGTTTCACAAACCTACTGGAGTTTTATGACAAGGTGATGGCAGTAAGGCAAGAGAGAGAAGGGTGGGTAGATTGAGTTTTCTTGTACTGTAAGAAGACTTTCGACACAGTTCCATACAAGAGATTAGTGCAAAAGTTTGAGGACCATGTAGATTTAACATGTAGATTTGACAGGAAGGCAACAGCGAGTCATGGTATGTGATAAGGTGTCAGACTGGGCGCCTGTGATGAGCGGGGTTCCACAGGGATCTGTCCTGGGACCAGTGCTGTTTCTGGTGTATGTGAATGACATGACAGAAGGAATAGACTCAAAAGTGTCCCTGTTTGCAGACGATGTGAAGCTAATGAGGAGAATTCAATCGGACGAGGATCAGGCAGGCCTACAAAAGGATCTGGACAGGCTATAGGCCTTGTCCAGAAACTGGCTCCTGGAGTGCAACCCCACCAAGTGCAAAGTTATGAAGATTGGGGAAGGGCAAAGAAGACCGCAGACAGAGTACAAACCTCACTCAAGGAAATGGATCTTGGGGTGAGTATAACACCGAGCACATCTGAGATTAGCATTCCGTCATCCGAGTTGGAATCATTCAGGACCCTGTTCACTGTGTACGTCAGGCCTATATTGGAGTATGCAGCACCAGTTTGGAACTCACACCTTGCCAAGCATGTCAGGAAATTAGAGAAAGTGCAAAGGTTTGCAATGAGACTAATCCGCGACCTAAGGGGCATGTCCTTCGAGGAGAGGTTAAGGGAAATCGACCTGACGACAGAGGATCACAGGAGAGATAGGGGGAATATGATAACGACATATAAAATACTGAGAGGAATCGACAAGGTGGACAGAGACAGGATGTCACAACTGGAAATTGAAGACTCAGACAAGTCACAGAGATGTTAGGAAGTATTTCTTCAGCCATAGAGTTATCAGGAAGTGGTATAGTCTCTAAAGTGATGTAGTGGATGCAGGATCCATACATAGCTTTAGAAAAGGTATGATAAAGCTCATGGAGCAGAGTGACTTGGTAGTGACCAATGAAGAGGCGGGGCCAGGAGCTGTGACTCGACCTCTGCAACCACAATTAGGTGAGTACAATTAGTTGAGTACACACTAATACACATGCACAAATACACATACACATGTACACACACCCATACACATACATGCCAGGTCCCCAAACCCCACAGACTCCCAAAACACAGTGTTGGAGAGGAAACTGAAGGTATGGTACACCAATGCTGACGGAATAACAAATAAGTGGGAGGAGTGGCACGAAAGAGTCAAAGAGGCATCACCAGACATAATAGCTCTCACAGAAACCAAGCTCACAGGTATGATAACAGATGCCATCTTTCCAACGGGATATCAGATCCTGAGGAAAGACAGAGGGAACAGAGGGGGTGGAGGAGTGGCACTGCTGATCAAAAACCGATTGGATTTTGATGAGCTGGAGAGAGGAGACAGAGGAGAAGCACGAGATTACATAGTAATCTCAAGGTGGTAATTGCAGTGATGTATAACCCACCACAGAACAGCAGGAGGCTAAGGCAAGAGTATGATGAGAGTAATAGAGTGATGGTTGACAGCCTGGCTGAAATGGTTAGAAGGGCTCATGCTAGCAGGGCGAAGCTACTGATCATGGGTGACTTCAACCACAAGGAAATTGATTGGGAGAACTTGGAGCCACATGGGGGCCAAGAAACGTGGAGGGCTAAGATGATGGAGGTGGTACTGGAAAACTTCATATAACAACCAGAGAGTGAGGAGAGGATGAACCAGCGAGACTGGTCCCAATATTCTCCTTGAGTAGTGCAGATATTGAGGACATCACATATGAAAGACCTTTTGGGGCCAGTGATCATGTGGTTTTAAGCTTCGAATACACAGTAGAGTTACAAGTGGAGGAGGGAGCAGGAAGGGCTGGACAAATGAAGCCAAACTACAAGAAAGGGGACTATGTGGGCAAGAAGAACTTCCTGAATGGGGTTCAGTGGGACAGAGAGATGGCAGGAAAGTCAGTAAACGAGATGATGGAATGTGTGACAACAATATGCAAGGAAGCTGAGGAGAGGTTTGTACCCAAGGGTAACAGGAATAATGAAAAAGCCAGGATGAGCCCGTGGTTCACCCAAAAGTGCAGGGAGGCCAAGACCAAGTGTGCTAGGGAATGGAAGAAGTATAGAATGCAAAGGACCCAGGAGAATGAGAATAAGGAGAGCAGTCGTAGAGCCAGAAATCAATATGCACAGGTAAAAAGGGAGGCCCAATGACAATATGAAAATGACATAGCAGCAAAAGTCAAATCTGACCCAAAGCTGTTGTACAGCCATATCAGGAGGAAAAACAACAGTCAAGGACCAGGTGATCAGGCTAAGGAAGGAAGGAGGAGCGATCACAAGAAACGACCTCGAAGTATGTGAGGAACTCAGCATGAGATTCAAA
The DNA here is from genome assembly GCA_009830355.1 of Cherax destructor. Lineage (NCBI taxonomy): Eukaryota > Metazoa > Arthropoda > Malacostraca > Decapoda > Parastacidae > Cherax > Cherax destructor. The sequence continues at coordinate 30,018 of WNWK01019522.1, forward strand.
GAAGTGTTCACAGAGGAGACAGAAGGGACTCCAGAAAGACGGAGAGGTGGCGTACACCACCAAGTACTGGACACAATAAATGCAACCGAGGAAGAACTGAAGAGCTGCTGAGTGAGCTAGATACCTCAAAGGCGATGGGGCCGGAAAACATCTCTCCATGGGTCCTGAGAGAGGGAGAAGAGGCGCTATGTGTACCCCTAACAACAATATTCAACACATCTATCGAAACAGGGAGATTACCTGAGGTATGGAAGACAGCAAATAATAATAATAATTTATATTTGGACATGATACAAAGAATTACATTTGGTTATTGAGATTACATGAGGTGTACATGCCAAAAGCCCCTAGTATGCAGGGCATTTTGGGCAGACACGAAGCACTAAACTACAGACCAGTGTCACTGACATGTATCGTATGTAAAGTCATGGAGAAGATTATCAGGAGGAGAGTGGTGGAACACCTAGAAAGGAATGAGCTTATCAACGACGGCCAACACGGTTTCAGAGATGAGAAGTCCTGTGGGAATACTATCCAAGATACGGTACTATGTTCCACAACCAGCTCTCCTTACCCTATATCACTCACTCATTTACCCATACCTCACCTATGGAATCTGCGCATGGGGCTCTACATCAATAACTCATCTCAGACCACTAATAACACAACAAAAGGCAGCAGTTAGAATGATAACAAATTCTCACTCCAGGCAACATACTCCACCAATATTCAAAAACCTAAACTTACTCACCATACAAGACATCCATACTTTTTACTGTGCCTATTACATACATAGAACACTCTATGCAGATATTAACCCACCACTCAAACTTCTCCTTACTAATTTTAACAGGACACATGACCATAACACTAGACACAGATCACTCCTCGATGTTCCCCGTGTCCACCTAACACTATGTAAAAACTCAATGCACATAAAAGGCACGAAAATTTGGAATTCATTACCTGTCATTGCCAAAGAAACCCTACCTGTACCCCAATTCAAAACGATGCTAAAAAACCACCTTCTCACCCAAAGATAATTGCTCCATATCAACCATTCCCAGCAAAGTAGAATAATCACTTAACGTAAAACCTGACTTTAAAGTCAATGTAATGTATGAATGAACGATTGAATGAATGAATGTATAACCTGTTATGAATAATACTTACTTAGCTAATTATTCCCAACACTTATATTATAATGACCACGTAAACTAACTGCAATGCAATTAATTGTTTTAAATTGTTTTAAATTGTTATCTCACTCAATTAGTTGCATTGCTGCAATAAATTGCTACAATTAATTGATATGTTCAACTTATATTCAAACTTTAAAACTTAGATAAGCAACTTTACTTATTTTATAAATTATCAACCATAACTTTTTATTATTTTATTATTACTATTGCTTTAATTTGTTTAATCTGATTTAATTAATTTTATAATGAAGACAAAAGTACAAAACTATGTTCAAATTCCATAGCTTAAATACTCACCTTTACTCATTGTATACTATCTACAATAATTCTTACAATCTAGTTTTAAGTTAATTTTAAGTCTGCCCAAAATGCCCTGCATACTAGGGGCTTTTGGCATGTACACCTCATGTAATCTCAATAACCAAATGTAATTCTTTGTATCATGTCCAAATAAAAATTATTATTATTATTATTATTATTGGAGTTCTATGACAGGGTGACAGCAGTAAGACAAGAGAGAGAGGGGTGGGTAGATTGCATTTTCTTGGACTGTAAGAAGGCGTTTGACACAGTTCCACACAAGAGATTAATGCAGAAGCTGGAGGACCAGGCATGGATAACAGGGAAGGCACTACAATGGATCAGGGAATACCTGTCAGGAAGACAGCAGCGAGTCATGGTACGTGGCGAGGTGTCAGAGTGGGCGCCGGTGACGAGTGGGGTTCCACAGGGGTCAGTCCTGGGACCGGTGCTGTTTTTGGTATTTGTGAACGACATGACAGAAGGAACAGACTCCAAAATGTCCCTGTTTGCAGATGATGTGAAGTTGATGAGAAGAATTCAATCGGACGAGGACCAGGTAGAACTACAAAGGGATCTGGACAGGCTGCAAGCCTGGTCCAGAAATTGGCTCCTGGAGTTCAACCCCACCAAGTGCAAAGTCATGAAGATTGGGGAAGGGCAAAGACGGCAGACGGAGTACAGTCTAGGGGGCCAGAGACTACAAACCTCAATCAAGGAAAAAGATCTTAGGGTGAGTATAACACCAGGCACATCTAAGGCGCACATCAACCAAATAACTGCTGCAGCATACGGGCGCCTAGCAAACCTAAGAACAGCATTCCGACATCTTAATAAGGAATCGTTCAGGACCCTGTACACTGTGTACGTTAGGGCCATACTGGAGTATGAAGCACCAGTTTGGAACCCACACCTAGCCAAGCACGTAAAGAAACTAGAGAAATTGCAAAGGTTTGCAACAAGACTAGTCCCAGAGCTAAGGGGTATGTCCTACGAGGAGAGGTTAAGGGAAATCGACCTGACGACACTGGAGGACAGGAGAGATAGGGGGGACATGATAACGACATATAAAATACTGAGAGGAATTGACAAGGTGCACAGACAGAATGTTCCAGAGATGGGACACAGCAATAAGGGGACACAGTTGGAAGTTGAAGACTCAGATGAATCACAGAGATGTTAGGAAGTATTTCTTCAGTCACAGAGTGGTCGGGAAGTGGAATAGTTTTGGAAGCGATTTAGTGGAGGCAGGCTCCATTCACAGCTTTAAGAAGAGGTATGATAAAGCTCATGGCGCAGGGAGAATGCCCCAGTAGAGGCCATTGAAGAGGCGGGGCCAGGAGCTATGACTCGATCCCTGCAACCACAACTAGGTGAGTACACACCCATACACACACATGTAAACACCCTTACACTCAGTTTGCAACCCATAGGAGCTAGTGTATCTTAACCAGCATAAAAGAAATGGGATACTAAAAGGCAGGGGATCCGAGGAAGATGGTCTGAGAAGGAAGCATGGGCAACAGGGTTCAAGTGCATGATGGAACAAGAGTGGGATAAAAGATTTAACATGTTTTGTAAATTGATGGAGGAGCGATTATCAACAGAGAGCAATAAATGGTAGAGATGAACTGCAGATGGTGAGGCAAAGGAAAAGAACCTGGAGGAGTAGCTGAGTGACCTAAAGTGGAAAATGAAGCTGAGGAACGTAAGGGGCAAGAAAATAGGAACAGGAACAGCAGCGGCAGGTGAAGGGAGGATCTAAGAAGTCCTTTTCAGGAGTGCTATCAGACTACTGAGAGGTGCAGAAGATAAGGGAAATAACAAAAGAGATTATCAAATCAGAAATAGAGATATGGAGGAAAATGAAAAGGGAAGACGAGAGAGAGAGAGAAAGAGGCCACTGATTATTTACAGGCTAAAGGGAGGACTTATGATGAAAGACGATGGGTGGAGGAAACAAAGTTAGTTTAATATGTTTATTATGCACCCCATACCCATCCTGTGGGCGGTAGCCAAAAGATTACAGAGGTACATAATTGGTCCAGGGACTGGGCCCCAAAGTTTTGATAGCTGAGCAAGTTACAAAGGTAATGAACTCAGGTAGATCTAGTCACAATCATGACAACTTACAAAGGTACAGTGGACCCCCGTGTTTCGTAAAAACTTCACTCCTGAAGTCTGCTCAAGTGCCATTACCGAACGAATTTACTCCCTTAAGGAAAAATTTCACGTAGGTTAGTGTATTTCAGACCCCCAAAAATACACTTCCACAAGAACTTACAAAATTATACTTACATAATTGCACGATTTCCGGGGTATTCGTTAACCGAGGGTCCACTGTATTTACAGATTACAGAGGTACATAATGGGTCCAGAGACTGGGCCCCAAAGTTCTGATAGCTGAACAAGGTACAAAGGTAATAAACTCACAAGAAATGTCATCACAATAACAGGAGAAGAAAAATTGTCCCAAATGAGAACTTTTCAGAGACTTGGGTGGTATTTGAGGAAAAAAAAGTCTCCCAGTCAAATTGACATTTATGATATAAATGATAGGAAAGAGAATCATGCAGAAGAAAGTATGATTGAAGGACTCGGAAAATTACCACTGGGTGGACTTCAGCCATGACAGGACAAGACTGGAATGGGAGCAACTGAGAAAGAGGGCAGAAAGACACCAGAGGCAGGAAGGAGAGACATGGCATGTATCACCAGGCATGGAAGTTTAGCCTCAGGAAAGAAGCCACCAAATATAACCACCCACAGACCCCCTCAACCCCCAGACCCCCTCACAGCCAAGCACAATAACCCAAAACAAACTACACCACACCCACAGTCACCACTCCCCCCCAGCACTAATACCATTCTCAAAGCAGCCTCTCACAAAGCCCACCTTTCCTTCCATACCATCACTAACTCTCCCATTCCCCTGACCCATGGGCAAAGACTACGGATCCAAGAACCTACAACCAAGAATACAGTATTGTAAAAGGACCTGAAGGTATAGTACAGCAACACAAATGAGTAAAAAGAGTGAGGAGTGGTATTTACAAATCATGGAGGCATCCCAGACATCATAGCACTCGTGGAGACAAATCTTATGATAACAGATGCGATCTTCCTGACCGTCTTTCAGATCCTGGGAAAAGACAAAGAACAGAAGGGGAGGAGTTGCACTGCTCAACAGAAACCAGTGGAGTTTTAAGGGAAAACATGACTACATAGTAGAAACACTTGTGGTCCCTAGGTGGTGAAAGCAATGAAGTACAAACTGCCACTGACTATTAAGGGTTGTGGTGGATACACTAACAGAGGTGGTCAGAAGCCCCCACATAGGCAGGGTCATGGGGAACTTAACCACAATGAGACTTGACTGGAAAAACTTCATTCCCACTACCCACAAGTAACTGAATTCACAGACACCATCAGCAACTGCTTACTTCTACTGTCTATAACTAAACCAATAAGAATTTCCGTGACAAATGCCTCATTACTTGATAATATCTGGACTAACACTATATCCCCACTAAAAGCAGACATAATCACAGATAACACCACTGACCACTATCCCACCTTTCTCATAATCAACTTATGCAAATTGCCTCAGGACACAAGTAAGATCACCTTTCCACTTAGGGATGTATCGGATGTGAAAAATTTAAATATCCGGTATGCGGATGTGTATACGGATGTCTTACTTACTTATTTTGCGGACGCGGATATCTGCTTACAGTAAAATACGGATGCGGATGCGGATATCTGCTTACAGTAAAATGCGGATGCGGATGCGGATTACGGATGTCACATCTTGACATCCGGGCAGATGCGAATGCGGATGCGGATTTTGCAGGACAGTCATAAAACACCTGATTTTTTTTTTACCATAAGAACATAAGAAAGGAGGAACACTGCAACAGGCCTACTGGCCCATGCTTGGCAGGTCCATGTCAAAACCAACCCACCAAAAATATTTGTCCAACCCATCCCCATCCAAGCAAGAAGCCCCGACAACCCCCCCCCCCCCCAACCATTGTGCAAGTCCCGTTCAAATCCAACCCCTCTCACTCACAAACCCTCTCACTCACAAGAACACATAATGTTAAGTAAAAGGACACAAATGCAACTAATGAGACATTTTATTGTGGCAACGTTTCGCTCTCCAGGAGCTTTTTCAAGCCGTTACAAACAATGCATGGACACACAGGGTATATATAGGTTCAATGAGACAATAAAATGTCTCATTAGTTGCATTTGTGTCCTTTTACTTAACATATTGTCGGTAATTCTACCAATATTAATACAAGAACACAGAAATAAGGAACAATGCAGCAAGCCAACTGGTCCACACTAGGTAGGTCCCCCTATAACCCAAAACCAATCTCACAAACAAAAACTCCTACCCAACACATCTACTCCATCCATGGAATATGCTTTGATAATTAGGGCACTATAAAATAGGGTACTGAAGGAGCTGAAGCACCTGGTTCACCACAAGAGCACCAAAGGAGCTGAAGTAGGTGGTGGCCAAGGGTTAGGCAAGTGAAGAATTCCCTGTATTAAGATACCAAGATGTTGCTGTGTCAGACAGTAACTCCAGGTTGATGGACTGACCACCTCAAACTCCTCCTGTTCTTCACGATTCTCCTTTGTATGGACTGATGAAGCCACTGTGTGGCGAAACGTTTCCTCAATAAAGATACATAAGAACATAAGAAAGGAGGAGCACTGCAGCAGGCCTGTTGGCCCATACTAGGCAAGTCCTTCCCAATCCATCCCACTAACAGAATATTTGCTCAACCTAATTTTCAATGCATATGTGTCTAATAAACACATAAGCAGTATAATGTGATCCTTTATTGTGTTTATTTTTCCATTGTGTCGGTATTTTATACCATTTATTTCCATTGCATGTGTCTAATTTATCAGCCTAGTAGGGTTGTTGAAGCTAGCACCTTGGGTAGTTTTAAATTAGGTTTGGGAAAAATTTCATGAGGGGAGGGGGGTTGGTTTTGAGTGGGACTTGCACATGAGTAAATATAATTATTAAAGTTTTTTTTCTTGGATAGAATTGAAAATTTGGTTGGGCAAATATTCTATTAGTGGGGTGGATTGTGAAGGATTTGCCTAGTAGGGGGCCAAGAGGCCGCAACAGTGTTCCTCCTTTCTTATGTTCTCTCTCTTTTTGCACAGGTCATTAAGTTATAATATTTGAAGCTGCAATGTTAATTTGTAAATCATAAGAACAAGTTTGGGGGAAACAAACATGCAAGCTCTGTAATTTAGGTTAAAATTCCGCCACATCCGCTTTGTTGGGCCCCCGGATGCGGATATATATTTAATAGTGATTACGGATGCGGACGCGGATGCGGATGTCTCACTTATGAAAAATACGGATGCGGATGCGGATGTCTCATTTAGAAAAATACGGATGCGGATGTCTCATTTAGAAAAATTACGGATGTGGATGGGGATGCGGATGTAAGAATTTATGCGGATGCTCCGAGGATGTGGATGCGGATACAGATATCCGATACATCCCTATTTCCACTACATGACGAGTCATCATTAAATAACTTTACTTCAGCATTAAATAACATCAACTGGCAGAGTGAGCTAGCAGTCAACCTCGATATTGATGAATGTGTCAAAAAAAAAAAATTAAAAAAACACAAAACCTCTATAACACCTCTGTAATACCTCTGCAACACCTCTATAACACCTCTGTAACACCTCTGTAACACACATTGCCCAATAAAAACAAAGCAGATCACAGCAAATAGACTAAACAGCCCCTGGCTTACAAACAGCATCCTCAAATCCATTGATAAAAAACATCTATATGAAAAACAGTACAGAATGAGTCTAATAACAAAGGAACTGACAAAACATTACTCGTCAACTTACTAATCTAATAAGGAGGTCTAAAAACAGTATTATGAAAACAGATTTTATGACATAAAGGGCACATCAAAAAGACCTGGAAAACCCTCTCTGAATTTCTAGAATCTAGAAGACTGTCTCGAAACAGAGTGATTAACTTAACGAAATCAGAGGAACCTCTCCTCCAGCCAACAGATACTGCCAACAAACTTTATGTCTTTT
>WNWK01019523.1:0-37618 GCA_009830355.1 Cherax destructor
ATTCTTGTAGGTTTTGATATTGTTGGTAGTAATAAGCAGTTGCTCATAGTGTTTGTGAATTCAGTTACCTGTGGTCCTGGTCATGTAGGAGATTTATGTTGAAATCTCCTGTGAGCAACAAGTGATCTTTGTTAAGGCGTGAATCGATTATCAGGTTTCCTAGTTTTCACTAAAGTGGTGGATGTTTGACTGTGGTAATCTGTAGATGTTTATCACTGTGAGGGGTTTTTGCAGGTCTTTTGATTTAAATTTAGCTATAATATATTCTCCATGTTCATCCCTTGTGCAAGAGTTTTTGATACATTCGAGTTGATCTGTATAATATATTGCTGTTCCACCCCCTCGCTGGTCTGTCCTACAGTTGTGAATGGCTGTGTAACCTGGGATGGCATAGACATCTGTAGTATCAGGCTTTAGCCAGGTCTCAGTGAGTGTGATGATTGACATATTGGTCTGTAGGGATTGGAGTAGTGCTGTGAGGTCATCATAATGTTTGCTCAAAGATCTAACATTGTAATTGAAGATAGTTAAGTTATTGTTGGCTCTGAGTAATGTCTTTGCGATCTGCTGTGTAATAGTTACAGTTGCTGTTGGAGTCATGTAAGTCATTTAATAATAGGTTGATATCAGGATCAATGCCTGTAATCATAGGATTTAGTGTGATTCTATAACTAGACTTGAGAACAATGGATTATGCTAAACTTAATGATATGGTATTAGATTAAAGTCTTAATTGCTAATGGATTAATACAATTATGTGCAAGTGTTTACAGGATTTTTACAGAGATATAGGATATTTGAATAATGTTAATGATATACTAATTTAACTGTCTAATGAATGGTTAGAATAACTTCAATGACTAGTATTAAATTGATATGGAAAAAGAAATTTTGATTCAATATTGCACTGGTTGAAAACTTTTAGTTGAATGCAAAGAGCTATTGAACTAATAGTAAAAACAGTTTGACTAATATTAAAAGTAGTTTTGATAAAATTTAAGTAAATAAAGTGACTGAAATTGGCTAATGGTAAAAGGTATTTATAAAATATAAATAAATGATTGCACTTATCAGGTAGTTGCTTATAAAGGAAATATAAAGTAAGTCACATACACAATGAGGTAGTTGTTTGAATATAGAGAATACAATTAAGCATCTTCCAGATGCCTGCAACTCTCTTCAATAAGGTAAGTAAATGTTATTAATCTGTTTTTATTATTTAGTATTATTATTAGTATTTAAAGTGTTAATAATGTTGTTTTGTGTATGTGGGGAACTATAATTAACCCTTTGACTCATAACCCTCAATCTAGTGCTCTCCTGTTGTCGCAAAATATTAAAAAAAAAAAAATTTTTATCAAAATGTTAAGATTATTTTTGTGATTGTTTAAATCCCCAAAATTTTTTTGCGTCAGTACTTACCGAGATATAGAGTGGTAAAGTTGGCAAAAAAGGCCGAGTATGGCAACGGCGAATGCCGCTCCCCGGTAAACTTTGGTTTACTTCCTTTATAGGTTTCTTGTTTTTTACTATTTTATTCGTAACTTATGTTGCCTGTGAGACCAAAGTAAGGTGCAATGTATATATATAAACTCATTGTATGCAACAAATAATTGCACAAACATTAGTATCATTATATTGTTTACAAAACTTGTTTACACCAACCAACAATAAAAATTTTTTATTACTATTGTTCTATAATATATACAGTGGAACCCGGTTAACGAACACCCGCGGAAATCGTGAATTATGTAGAAACCTAATTTGGGGTAAAGCTTTTTGGAAGTTTATTTTTGGGTCTAAATGCTTTTGTAAGTATATTTTTGGGTGTAAAGGACTAGTCCTATTTGACATTTTTCTTAAGGAGATAAATTCGTTCGGTAATGGCACTTGAGAGGCTTCTGCAATAAATATCGTAACGTTCCAGTACACTATATAATGACTGGACACTTTCCATCAACTGCAATTAGCACTTCAAAGCTCCCAAACTATGTGTTTGTGTGTGTGACATCTAAATTTGTTGAGTCAGGGTAAGGCAGCTGTCAAAATGCATATGCCATTACTCACCACCCCGCCTGTCTGTCAACCTGTCAACACAAAAGGGGACCCATGTCTTCTTCCACAACCTCCTTCCTTTCCTTCATACCTACCTTCCTTTCTTCCTTCATTTATTCCTTTCTTTATGCCTTCCTTTCTTATATATTTCCTTCCTTCCTCTCATCTCTTCCTTCCTTCCTTTCTTTCTTTCTTTCTTAATTCCTTCCTTCTTCCTTTCCTCCTTCCCTTCTTTCCTTTCCTTCTTCTTTTCCTTCCCTCCTCTCTTCTTTCCCTTCCTCCCTTCCTTACTTTCTTTCTTCCTTCCTTCCTTCTGGTATCCTGGGCATTACTTTCGGTCACAAACTCCTCAAAACATGAAATTCATCTTCAGAACACTTCCATCTGTGTTAGAGCTATCACTGGGGAAGAAGAGTCCCAGATGCTCTAAGGAGTCTGATAATTCTTACCGCTAGGCATGCTGAACAAGGACTACTGAAATGGCATTCCCACAATGCACCACTGGCTGCCCATTTTTTTTTACACTGCGCCCCTGACCACACAGACCCATTCTCTCACATGTAGGCCTACCAGCTTTCTCCTGCTTGATTTGAGGCCGCTAGAATTTAGGTGTATAGATATGTGAAACTGGCTTGTAAGAGTATATATACAACCGAAACAGTCAAAAGGGTTAAAATGTATTTTTGTGAATATTTTTGGGTGGAACGGATTAATTGTACAGTCATCCCTCGGTTTTCGGTATCTCTGTTTTCATGTATTTCAGTTTTCGGGTAGTTTTTCGTGGAAAATTGCCCTCTGTTTCGTGTGTTCCCTCCGTTTGTGCTCGGTCGGAACCTGTCCACCAGTGCCGCGCACATACAAAGGCCGTAGGCCACCACCACGCACCTCCACGCACATTGCCACGCAGTCTAGCATTGTTTGCGCTGAGTGAACATCACCCCAGGGTTTATACAAAATATTTATTAACAATTCATTGTTTTTTGGGTTGATTATTGTGTGTGACTACTAAATAAGCTACCATGGGCCCAAAAAAGCTCTAGTGCCACTTCTTTGGTAAGAAAGTGAGGAACACCATAGAACTGAAGAAAGAAATAATGAAAAATATGATAGTGGTGTATGTATTGCCGAGCTCGCCAGGATGTACAAGAAAGTCCCAACAACCATCGGTTCCATTGTGTATAAGAAAAGCAATCACTGAAGCTAATGTTGCGAAAGGGGTGAATACAATAACCAAACAGAGATCACAAACAATAGAAAAAATGGAGAAATTTGTTGCTGTGGATAAACCAAAAACTGCTAGCGGGTGATAGTATTGTGCAATCCATCATACGTGAAAAGCAAGGCAGTTGCATGCCGATCTTGTAAGAAAATGCCTGGAACCAGTGATGTTGATGTTGATGAATTTAAGGCAGCAAAGGCTGGTTCGAAATTTAGGCGAACTGGCATCCGTGTTGTAAGGCATGGTGGGTGCCAGTTCAGATAAAGATGGGGCTGAAAAATTTGTGCGCGACTTTAAAAAATATGTAGAGGCTGAAATTTCAACCCCAACAAGTGTTTAATTGTAACAAAACAGGCCTCTTTTGGAAGAAAATGCCAGGAGGACCTACATCACGCAGGAGGAAAAGGCAATGCGAGGACACAAGCCTATGAAAGACAGGCTAACTCTAATGTTGTGTGAGTAACGCTAGTGAGGATTTCAAAGTGAAGCCTTTACTCGTGTATCACACTGAAAATCCCAGAGTGTTCAGGGACTACAGTGTTGACAAGAGTAAATTGTGTGTGTTTTGGAAGTCTAATGCTAAGGCATGGGTCACTAGTGTTTGGCCCCAGGGTGAAGAAATATTTATTGGAGAATAAATTGCCACTTAAGTGCCTCCTGGTAATGGACAATGCTCCTGGTCATCCTCAAGACTTGGACGACCAAATGTCTAAGGATTTCAGATTTGTAAAGTGAAGTTCTTGCCTCCTAACACCACTCCTCTCCTCCAGCCCATGAACCAGCAGGTCATTGCAAACTTCAAAAACTGTACACCAAAGCAATGTTTCAAGGTGTTTTGATGTGACCAATGACACTAAATTGACCCTAAAAGAGTTCTGGAAGGGTCACTTCGATATCTTCCATTGCATAGGCCTTATAGATAAAGCTTGGCAGGGAGTGACCTCCAGGATGATGAACTCTGCTTGGAAAGTTGTGGCCAGATTGTGTCCCAGAGAGGATTTTGAAGGGTTTGAAGCTAACCTGAGGAGCCTATGGAAGTTGTGGAAAATATTGTGGAATTGGGGACTTCCATGGGGTTGGATGTGAATGGAGAGGATGTGGAAGAGTTGGTGGAGGACCACAATGAAGATCTAACCACTGAAGAGCTGCAAGAGCTTGAGCTGCAACAACAACAAAACAGATCTGAGGAAATTGCTTCAGTGGAGGAAGAGAGATGTAAGGTGCCTTCTTCAGGGATTAAGGAGATTTGTGCAATGTGGAGTAGGGTGCAATCATTTGTGGAGGAACATCACCCTGACAAAGATGTTGCAATCCGTGCTGGCTACTTTTACAATGACAATTCCATGTCCCATTTTAGGGACATTTTAAAGAGCCGCCAGACACAGAGCTCTCTGGAGAGATATTTAGTGCCACAGGTGTGCAGTGACTCTCAAGCTGGTCCTAGTGGGATTAAAAGACAAAGAAGGGAAGTGACCCCAGATGAGGACTTGGTACCTAGAGTCCTTATGGAGGATTTCCCTTCCAAAAATAGGACTCTACCCTCTCCCCTCCTATCTCTCTTCCATCCAGCAACATCAGTCTTCAGTAAGGGTAAGTGCCACATTCATTTCATTCATTTGTGCATGTAAATCTATCTTTAAGGCCCCCCAAAAAAATTTTCTTCCAAACTTCTGGGTTTCTGGAACGGATTAATTGAATTTCCATTATTTCTTATGGGGAAAATGGTTTCAGTTTTCGTGTGTTTCAGTTTTAGTGCCTCCCTCAGGAACGGATTAAACACGAAAACCGAGGGACCACTGTATTTACATTATTTCTTATGGAAAATAAGGTTTCAAATTACGAGCAATTCGTGTTAAGGCCTAGCTCCTGGAACGGATTAAGATCGTTAATCAAGGGACCACTGTAATTGTATTTACATTATTTCTTATGGGAAATAATGGTTCAACTTTCGGCCAGTTTGAGTTAAGGCCTAGCTCCTGGAACGGGTTACGGCCGATACTCGGGGTCCACTGTACTTGTAAATTGTTGTGATATGCTTGGAAGATCGCTGATGTATAAAAGGAAAAGGAGGGGGGCCAAGAATGCTTCCCTATGGTACTCTAGTGTCCAGGGGTCGTGTTGAGGAAGTTGCGTCCTTGGCAGATACAGTGGACCCCCAAGTAACGAGCAAAATTCATTCCAGAAGCCTGCTCAAGTGCCATTACCGAACGAATTTACTCCCTTAAGAAATAATGTCAAGCAGGTTAGTCCATTTCAGACCCCCAAAAATACACTTACAAAAACACTTACAATATTATACTTACATAATTGTACGATTTCCGGGGTGCTCATTACTCGGGGGTCCACTGTATATTGCTTGTTATTAGTAAGGTAGGACTTAATAAATGCAAGTGCATGGCCTCTTATACCATAATGATCAAGCAGGAGTAAGATGCTGTGATCTACTGTACCAAAAGCTTTCTTAAGGTCAGTAAGAGTCCAAGCTGGTATTCATTTTTTCTCAGTGCTGTGTAAACTAGGTCTAGCATTTTTAATATTGCGCCATTTATGCTTTTGTTTCTCCTGAAGCCAAACTGGCAGGGGTTTAGGATGCTTTGTGATGTTATGAAGGAGTATAAAATTTTGTGTATGAGTCTCTCGAAGATTTTGGAGAGTAAAGGCAAGTTTGATATTGGCCTATAATTTTTTTACATCTGTTGGGTCACCACCTTTGTGTATTGGCGTAATCCTTGCTATTTTGAGTGATGCTGGGAAAGTGTTGGTTTCTAGTGATTTGTTAAAGAGTAATGCAATGGTGGATGAAAAGATTTGAACTGCTCGTTTGTACAGTAGCAATGGTACTTGGGTTACATTTCCTGATTTGATTTTTAGAGATAATAATCATGGTAACCTCAGTGGGATCAGTTAGTGTAAGATAGAGGGATGTTGGGAAGTTTCCATCTAGATAATCATTAGCGCGGGCATTGGTAATTGGAATTTTACTGGCGAGATTTGATCCTATGGTTGAGAAGAAGTCATTTAACTTGTTAGCTGTATCAATAGGCTGGAGTTTTAGTTCATTTGGTTTAGTTAGTACAATATTACTAGCTCTGTTCGGTTTGTGGTGCCCAGGATCTGAGTGTCTTTCAGGTCTTTTTTATATCTCGTTTCAGTGAATCTATTAGAATAGTATAGTTGCTTGGACTTTCTGATTAATTGGGTGAGGACTGATGTATAGTGTTTGATAAATTGTTTAGTTATTAAGCCCCTTCTGTATTGTTTCTCATATTGATGCTTCATATTGATGGATCTTAGGATGCTGTTAGTAAGCCCTGGGCAACTTAGTCTTTTATTGGTGATCTGTTTAGTTTTTATTGGGCAATGTTTGTGATATAGTCTATGAATTTTGTTTAGAAGTATCTTTACCCATTCATCGATACCAGTGACATTGGAAAATTCTGTAGGCTAGTCAACTGAGCTTAGTTCTGCAGTGAAATTACTTATTGAAGCCTCATCATGGAGTCAAAAGGAGAACTTATTATATTTCGTTGGTTGCTTACAAATGTTTGTTAGGAGGAAAGTTGGGTAATGATCAGTAGCGCTGTCCGTGATTATCCCCGGGCTAGTTTGTTCATCCATATATGGTCAATTATGGTTGCACTCGTCTCAGTTAGTCTTGTTGGTTTTGTAATTGCTGGTATGAGTAGTGTATTGTTCATATTGTTAATGAAGTCAGTAAAAGGTTGGTCATCTGTTAGGCCAAGGTTGATGTTGAAGTCTCCTGCTAGTAGTAGGTGGTTCTTATTCATTTGTGTATCTGTACTCAGTATTTTTAATTTATCACTAAATTGCTATAGGGTTTTTTATTTTTTTTACAGAAATGTTTGCAAATATACAGTGGACCCTCGGTTTTCATTGAAAATTCGTTCTAGAATGCTGTTTGAGTGCTGTTACCGAACGAATTTGTTCCCATAAGGACAAATGTAAATTAGATCAGTCATTTCAGACCCCCAAAAATACACTTACAAAAGCACTTACAAAAATACATTTACATAATTGTTCGAGTTTGAAGGTGAACGAAAACCGAGGGTCCACTGTGTATTCACCATATTCATCATTGAAGGATATGGTGTTGCTACATTATAGTTCATTCAAATGATAAATGGCAATACCTCCCCCAATTTGTTCTGGCCTGTAGTTGTGGATTGCTGTGTATCCTGGTAGTGTGTAGATGTTTATTGTGTCTTGCTTAACCCTTTGACTGTCGCAACCCCTAATCCTGAGTGCTCTCCTGTTGTCGCAAAATTTAAAAAAAAAAAAAAAAAAAATTATGAAATGATAGAGAATCTTTTCCTGGTGGTAATGACACCAAAATTATGAAATTTGATGGAAAACTTACGGAATTACGCTCTCGCGAAGTTAGTGATCTCAGCGATATATACGCTTTGGCAATTTCGCCGACTTTGAGCCCTATTTTCGGCCAATTCCATTGTTCCAGTTGACCAAACTCATAGCTATTTCTTTTGAACTCCATTTGTTCTATCGAATGAGTACAAGAAACCACCAATTTACCGATTTCAACTACCTAATAAAGTGGTCAGAAATTGGCAATTTGGCCAATTTCATGCAAAATAAAAAGTTGTCAATTTCAAAATAGGGTCCAGAATAAACAATGCAGACATTCCTGGCACTAAAATAAGATGTTATCTGTTCATTAGTCACGTCTTTAGGCCCCTCTTGCTTTCTATTTTGATTTTTTATTCACAAAAAATAGAAGATTTACTGTTATGCAGACTATTGCATTATTGTAAAAATGGTATAAATAATATCACTGCACTTGTGAAAGAATATTAGACTCACCAATTGATGTGTATTGGACGCGTGGCGTGATTTGTTTACTCTTGAACATTTGCAAAAATCGAACATTTCCCCTACTTTGAGCTCAATTTCAAAATCTTCTATATTTCTGTAGTATGTTTTCCATTCTATCAAATGAGACCATAAAAAAGAGAATACAACCATAAATACTATACAAAAATACACCTCAAAGACTGCGTTTTAATCCAAATAAACGGTCAGAGTTTTTTTTCTCTCATTATGCACTGCATGCTGCAGGATTTTTTTTATACAGCGCACACTGACCACACAGACCAATTCTCTCATATGTGGGCCTACCAGCTTTCTTCCGCTTGATTTGAAGCCGCTAGGGTTAATAACCCTTTGACTGTTTCGGTCGTATATATACGTCTTAGTTTCAGTAAGAATAATCAAATAGTCACAAACACACTGACAGATGAACATTTTCACCTGCCTTGGTCATATACTATTGTCTATAAATATATACAAAGTATTTATAGGTCCCAGCAATGTTTTAGACATGCTGAAGTTTGTTGATGTTGTAGATTCGCTGGTACTGCCAGCCCGGGTCTTCTCCAGATGGTGACCTGGCCTTGGCTCCCAGGAATGGGAGTGTCTTGGATTGCATGCCAGCTGCACAACAGCTGGGAATGTGAGGAAGGCTGATGAAGCTGCACAGCAGCAGGCAGTGTCAGGAAGGGTCGAGAAGGTAGCCATTACAGGGTCCATTGAAGCCACACCTCAGCTTTAGCCAATGACAGAGTGCTGGGAAACACAGCTTCACTGTGATTGGTCAATTGAAAGCTTGCTAGTGGAGTGAACCATTTTGGAGGGATCTGAACTTCTTCTTTGAGATGTAGTCCACTTCATTCAGGGTTTTGGTGTTTACTATACGCTTGTTGACGAGTTGAAGCATTTGTTCGGTGGTGTAGACACGATTCGAGTCGCAGGTGAACTTAACAGTCTCATCATGGAGTCACTGGTGAATTTCTCTGGCATGCATTTCGTCCTTGTATTGGTCAGTTGTGTAGAACCAGACACCAGGCCAGGCCTGTTGTCTGCAGTAGTGGCAGTTGAAGGAGTGACTGAGTGGGCCGAGGCAGCAAGAGTTTGTTAAGTAAAAGGACACTAATGAAACTAATGTGACATTTTATTGTGGCAACGTTTTGCTGTCCAGGAGCTTTGTCAAGCTGTTACAAACAATACATGGACACAGAGGGTATATATAGGCTCAGAGTGAGGTGTAATACTAGTGGTGGTAGAAGTAGTAGTAATACAATAAGGTAGAACAATCAACTTGCACATGAGTAAAAGGTGATAAAATCAATTACTTGGGTAGTATAAAAATAGGTTAGACAAATATTTCTGTTGGAGGTTGGAATAGAGAAGGCCAGTAGCAGTGCTCCACATCTGCAATGTGCTTGTGTAGTATTAACAGGAGAGACTAGGTGATGGTAGGGTTTACTGTTTTCAGAATTCTTGCTAAGACTTCAGAGATGGTGAAGCTGCCTCTGTTTTATTTAATTGTGTTAGAAACAGCGATAAGTGCTGATTCAGGGCACTTGCGTCTGCGGAAATTAGTTTCTTTGATTGCTAATCGGGCGTCTTTGAATTTCATGAGATGATTTGTGGAATTTCGGTGTTGTACGCAGGCGTTGTTCAGGTTATCGTTTATACATGCATTAATGTGTTCATTGAGGAGTATTTCGAGGTTTATTGCTGTTTCTCCTACATAAATCTTGTCACAGCCTCCACAGGGTATAGTGTAAACCCCTGCATTGACTGGTTCATGGTGCATGGATTTTGTCCTGGTTAAAGCCTTTATAGAAGTACTGGAAGTAATGGCGACTCTAGTGTTAGCTTGTGCAAGTACTTTAGAAATGTTCGATGCAACCTGGCTGTTGGGAAGAATTATAACTTTGTTAGGAGTGGTGTTGGTGTGTGGAGAATTAATGATCTAAAGTGCTCTTTTCTTGCAATCTTTGATGAAAAAGGAAGGAAATTGTAAATCAGTGAAGGTTTGGTGAATGTATGTACAATCCTCGTCAAGAAACTGAGGACTACAAATTCGGTAAGCTCTTAGGAAAAATCCGATGATGATGCCTCTCTTGGTCTTAGTATCTTGACTGGAATAAAAGTGTGTGAGATCATTTTTATTTGTAGGTTTCAGTAAACTTGAAATCTTAGGTTGTTATCTACTTTGTGGATGAGGACGTCTAGAAAGGGTAGCTTGTCATTGGACTCTTCTTCTAGTGTCAACTGGATCACCGGTTCAACTGCGTTGAGCCTTGCCTGAAGATTCCATACATCAAAATGTTTGGGAGTTATTATGAGGACGTAGTCCACGTAACGTAACCAAGTGACGCTTGAGGGGATGATGTTGGTGAAGTGTTCAGCCTCTAGGTGTTCCATGTACAAGTTAGCTAAGACGGCACTGATGGGGAACCCTATTCCCATGCCGTGTGTTTGTTTGTAGAGCCTGTTATTGGAAGAAAAACAGTTGAAATTAACACAGAGTTCAATAAGGTCAACAAAATCTCTGGGAGGTAGAGGAAGGTTAAGGTCCTGATTGACTTTACGTCATAGAACATTGATGGCTTGTGTAGTAGGTACTTTAATGAAGAGGGAAGTCACGTCCACACTGCTTAGTTTCTTGTTACGGATGGAGAGGTTTTGGATGCGGTTGAGATGGTCACCTGAATGCTAAAGATGAGCGGACCTGATGGTCCCCAGAAGGCAGGAAAGATACTAAGACCAAAAGAAGCATCATCATCGGATTTTTTCTAAGAGCTTACCGAATTTGTAGTACTGAGTTTCTTGACGAGGAATGTTAGTTAGTTTGATATCTTTATTATGCACCCCATACCCATCCTGTGGGCGGTAGTCAAAAGATTACAGAGGTACATAATGAGTCCAGGGACTGGACCCCAAAGTTTTGATAGCTGAGCAAGTTACAAAGGTAATGAACTCACAAGTTACAAAGGTAATGAACTCACAAGTTACAAAGGTAATGAACTCACAAGTTACAAAGGTAATGAACTCACAAGTTACAAAGGTAGTGAACTCACAAGTTACAAAGGTAATGAACTCACAAGTTACAAAGGTAATGAACTCACAAGTTACAAAGGTAATGAACTCACAAGTTACAAAGGTAATGAATGTACATACATTCACCAAACCTTCACTGATTTACAATTTCCTTCCTTTTTCATCAAAGATTGCAAGAAAAGAGCTATTCAGATCATTAATTCTCCACGCACCAACACCACTCCTAACAAAGTTATAATTCTTCCCAACAGCCAGGTTGCATCGAACATTTCTAAAGTACAGTGGACCCTCGCTATTCGAACACTCCAAAACTCACCCTTATTCCAGAATGCTGTTCAAGTGCTGTTACCAAACAAATTTATTCCCTTAAGGAACGATGTAATTAGATCAGTTCATTTCAGACCCTTAAAAATACACTTATAAAAGTACTTACAATAATAAACTTATATAAAAGGGTGAGTTTTGGAGTGTTCGAATAGCACAAGCTAACACTAGAGCTGCCATCGCTTCCAGCACTTCTATAAAGGATTTAGGCCTTTTTAAGGGGGGCTCCTTGTCGTGGTAAAGAGGCTATCGGTATGAGGAATTGGACCTCTTGGTCTTCTTCCTCAGACCAAACCTAATTACCCCCCAATCCCCCCTCCCTTTTCCCATTTTCCCCATCCTCCCTTTTCCCTTTCTCCTCCTCCTCCTCATTCCTCCCTTATTTCCTTCCCATTTTTACCCAGGAGCTTCCCTCCACAGGCATTCTAGTTCCTAGGTAGTGGGAAGGGTACCGTGGTCCATCCCATTCCGTTGAGGTTCTTGGCGGTGGTGTAGTTTGCCGTGGAATCTGGATAGCCTGGGGATGTCCGATCCCTCTCCAGTCTCCCGGGGTGGCTTTGGGTATCTTCCGGGCGACGGGTGTATCTCTGGAGGCCACCTTTCGGATTCCGGGGTGGTGGTCAAGGAGGTATGCTTTGTGATGGATATCCGGCCGCCCTCTCTTTTCCCGCCGAGGTGGCTCGGTGGATGTGAGGTTGCTATCCCGGATTGCTGGTTTACTGGCATGAAGGGTGGTACCTGGAGTATTACCTGGAGAGAATTCCAGGGGTCAACACACCTGCGGCCCAGTCTGTGACCAGGCCTCATGTTGGACCGAGCCTGATCAACCAGGCTGTTACTGCTGGCCGCACGCAGTCCAACGTACGAATCACGGGCCCCGGCTGGTCAGGTACCGACTTTAGATGCCTGTCAGTGCCTGTTTAAGACAGCCAGGGGTTTGTTGGTAACCCCCCTGATGTATGCTGGGAGGCAGTTGAACAATCTTGGGCCCTGACACTTATTGTGTTGTCCCTCAACGTGCTAGTGGCACCCCTGCTCTTCATTGGGGGATGTTACATCACCTGCCGAGTCTTTTGCTTTCGTAGGGAGTGATGTTAGGTGTAAGTTTGGTATTAATCCTCGAAATTTTCATGTGTATATAATAATGTATCTCTCCCACCTGCGTTCTAGAGAGTACAGGTTTAGGAACTCAAGCGTTCCCAGTAATTGAGGTTGTGTATCGCAGTTATGCGTGCCGTGAAGGTTCTCTGCACATTTTCAAGGTCAGCAATTTCACCCGCCTTGAAAGGTGCAGTTAGTGTGCGAATATTCCAGCCTAGATAGAACAAGCGATCTGTAAAGTGTCAACATGGGCTTGGCATCCCTGGTTTTGAAGGTTCTCATTATCCATCCTGTCATTTTCTAGCAGATGCAATTGCTACGGTGTTATGGTCCTTGAAGGTGAGATCCTCTGACATGATCACTCCCAGGTCTTTGACATTAGTTTTTAGCTCTATTGTGGGTTGGAATTAGTTTTGTACTCCGATGAGATTTTAATTTCTTACGTTTTCCATATCTGAGTAATTGAAATTTCTCATCATTGAACTTCATATTGTTTTCTGCAGCCCATTTAAAGATTTGGTTTATGTCTGCTTGGAGTCTTGCAGTGTCTTCAACGGTGGACACTGTCATACAGTTCGGGTGTCACTGCAAAGGAAGACACGGCACTGTGGCTTATATCCCTGTCTATGTCCGATAAGGATGAGGAACAGGGTGGGGCGAGTACTGTGCCTTGTGGAACAGAGCTTTTCACATAGCTGCCTCAGACTTTACTCTGTTGACTACTACTCTTTGTGTTCTACTTGTTGGGAAATTATAGATCCATCTACCAACTTTTCCTGTTATTCCTTTATCACGCATTTGTGTGCTATTACACCATGGTCACACTTGTCAAAGGCTTTTGCAAACTCTGTGTATATAACATCTGCATTCTGTTTGTCTTCTAGAGCATCCAGGACCTTGTCGTAGTGGTCCGGTAGTTGGGACAGACAGGAGCGGCCTGCTCTAAACCCATGCTGCCTAGGTTGTGCAATTGATGGGTATCAAGATGAGTGGCGTCTTGCTTCTTAGAACCCTTTCAAAGATTTTTATGATATGGGGCGTTAGGCTATTGGTCTGTAGTTCTTTGCTATTGCTTTACTGCCGCCTTTGTGGAGTGGGGCTATGTCTGTTGTTTTTTGTAACTGCGGGACGACCCCAGTGTCCATGCTCCCTCCATAGGATGTTAAAAGCACGTGATAGGGGCTTCTTGCAGTTCTTGATGAATACGGAGTTCCACGAGTCTGGGCCTGGAGCGGAGTGCATGGGCATGTCATTTATTGCCTTTTCGAAGTCATTTGGCATCGGGTGATGTCAGATAGGCATGCGTCTGTCAAGTTCTGTGGCACTCTCATAAAAATTAATTTAAGTCTTCGATTTTCAGTCTGGTTAGCGGCTCGCTAAAAACTGAGTCATACTGGGACTTAAGTAACTCACTCATTTCCTTGTTGTCATCTGTGTAGGACCCTCCCGTTTAAGTAGGGGCCCAACTGGGTTGTTCTCGACTTTGATTTTGCATAAGAAAAGAAATACTTTGGGTTTCTTTCAATTTCATTTATGGCTCTTTTTTCTTCCGCGTTTCTTGATTCCTGTAAGATTCCTTTAGTTTTAATTCGATGTTTGCTATTTCTCTGACTAGTGTCTCTCTTCGTATTTCAGATATATTGGCCTCCTGTAGCTGCTCTGTTATTCTTTGCCTTCGCCTGTATAGGAGCGCCTCTCTCTTTCTAGTTGCATCTTCTCCTTTTCCTTAAGGGAATTTGCCTTGAGCAAACCTCAAGTGCCACAGAGTTAATTTGTTCTAGACATAGGTTAGGATCCAGCGATGCTTAGGCAATCTTCCCAGTTTATATCATTTAGGACTTGGTTTACTTGGTCACCTTATGTTTTTGTTATTGAAGTTAAATTTTGGGAGAAGGTTTCTTTCAGGCTGATCCCGTTTTTGTTGATCTGGGCTCATCATGTCTGGACCTTTATTATGTTGTGATCTGAGTATTTGTTTTGATATAGATTTCGTATCAGATCATCATTGTTGAGTGAAGATGAGGAAAAAAGGTATTCTCGAATCTTGCGGGTTTTTAAGGTGAATTTAGTCGTTTGGTGAATTTATTTAGGCGGGTTCCGTACGGCATCTGCGCTCTTGCGGTGTTAAGTCTTCTTGGGGGCGGAGGGATTTATGCCCTTTCATTCCTCTTGGGGGCTATTCCCCCACGTTCCCCCTTTTTTATTCTTTTTTATTTTTATTTTCTTTCTTTTTTTCTTAAAAAAAAAAAGAAAAAAAGTCTTCCATGGCTGACCCAACCCATGAACCCACTACCCGGGGCCCCTTTCCCTGATCATACTTAGTTCTGACCCTTCCTGTAATGGACGCTCTTGGGCCTCCACCTCTTGTCCCTCTTGCTGGTGCGGTTAATCCCTGCTTCAGTACCGGGGTTTCCCGACCCCCCTGACACATCGGCCTTTGCTCTTCGGGGGCCTTGATTCCGCTTCCCTCCGGTGCGGCGCCCGGATTCCCGCTCATTACCGTCGGACCACCTCTGGTCCCATTCAACGCCCAAGACCCTACAGGGCGATTGACACTTCCCTTTTCGTTCATCTCAGAAAGCGACCAGCTCGTCATGGCTCCCCTTCCCGCTTTGTTTCCCACTACTCAATGGACAAAGTTTTTCTCTATGACCGACTTCTCCAAATTTTCCCTATCTTTCAGATCATAGTATTGGTAAGGCTCTGCTACCCCATTTGGAAAGATATCTCTTTTCCCAGCTAAAGAGTGGCGCCCCATCATCACAGTCCAAAATTTTTGGCCAAGCTCGTGCTCTTTCTCTCCTTACGACAATAGATACTATTCCAAACCCCAAATTGACAAACGCATTCACCCCAATTCTTGTAGTGGTACAGTTATTTTACCACCCTCATTGTCCATAGGAATTTCAGACATGTGGTGATGGCATTTGGAAGCGCTTGACCCCAAGAACTCCTATCCTTAAAGTTGACACTTTTGTCCCCCCTCCCAAAAAGCGAAGATTTATCCTTGCAATATTTTTCATTTAACATTTGACTCCCCGTGAACCCCACCCTTGGTCTACATTGCAGGTCATGTTTATAAGGAAAGGGGTGACCCCTACACCGCAACAGTGTAGAAACTGCTGGGTTTTTTGGTCGTACGGAAATATTGGGGTCCATGGCCGAATGCCCTGTCTGTGGTGCCGACGACCATCTGGTCCTTCTTGTAATCTACCTCCCTCTTGCCTTAACTGCCATGGGGCGCATCCATAATCCCCCAATTTCGGGTTTTACCTGAATGGCGGAAATCCGTTATCTAAAAGGCAGAAGGGCTTCTCATCTTTATCCCGTCTCTCATCTACGCCTTCAAGGAAACTTCCTGTTTTTCCTATTTTTAGCATTGCTAAGGGGTTACTTCGGGGGTCTCAACTTCCTTCCTCTGTGGTCGCCCATCCTCAGTCCCCCTGCCCAAAAAATCCTTTTGCTGTTCTTGCCTCCGAGGCCCCTACCTCGGCATCCCATACTATCCCCCCCCTTCCTCTCTCACTGCATCAGTTCTGTGTCTACACCCTCTTCACCACCTAAACCTCCGCGCCCTTCTTCTCATAAGTCCGGCAAAAATCCCCCTTCGGGTTCTTCACCCTCCGACTAGTTCTGCGTGTGTGGGTTCATCCTCTCCTCGTTCAATGTTTCCCTGTCCCTCCCATTCCTTTTGGCTGCCCCCTGAGCCCCTTCCCTCTGTCCCCTCCAAGCCCTTTTTACAGTTTCCTCTTCCATCTTCTGCCCTCTACTTTGCCATACTGTCATGGTCTCCAGTTGCGCTCCCCACTCCTCCTTTCATCTCTAATGTGGTCCCCCTCCTGCATCTTACTCCCGAAAGCTGGAGGGTTTGCAGGATTATTGCAAACTGAAATCTTGATGGGCACTGCTCCACCTCGGGTTTCCCCCCTCTCTCTTCTCCGTCTATCCCCTCCTTCCCCTTTACGGCGTCCCCCTCCTTCTGAAGCTTATATCTTTTCTCCATCGTCCCTGGCGTATTTGCAGTGGAATATCCGAGGCCTCAGGAGGTAACCGGGGGGAAACTTCATTTTCTCTCCCAAAATTTTTTTCCCCGTTGGCATCTTTTCGAACCCCAAATTTCAATCCCCTGTTATCCCGGGCCCTTTTTAGGCTATCATTTTTTTATATTCATCGGATCCTTTTCCGATGGAACCTTTTCGAAAGTGCTCTTCTTATCTTTCTGGTGTTTTCCCTACCGTCAGCTCTATGTTCATTCTTCTCCCACATTCACTACTGTATCCCCGAATAAGGGTATAACCCCTTTCTTTATATCTCTTCCCCTTTAGGATTTTCTATCCCCGATGTTGATTTTCTGGTTTCTTCCTTACCTTCCCATTACT
Organism: Cherax destructor; assembly: GCA_009830355.1. Lineage (NCBI taxonomy): Eukaryota > Metazoa > Arthropoda > Malacostraca > Decapoda > Parastacidae > Cherax > Cherax destructor. Next base: position 16,963 of record WNWK01019523.1, read on the forward strand.
TGGCGATTTTTTAAGCACATCATTTTCTTTAGGAGGGTCACTCGACTCCCGTGGCGTTCAGTTAAAGGGATTTCTTGCTTCCCTCTCCCCCTCCTATTTTAAAACTGGGTACTCTTACCCATTTGATCCCGAACTCATTCTTTCTCCTTTCATCGATCTTTCCATCTGCTCTTCATCAACTGTCCTTTACTTCACCTTGTCCTCCTCGGTTTCATGATAATGATCATTTTCCCCAAACATCCCAGGTCCCTTCGATTCTCCCCTCTTGGCAGCTCAATTTGACGTAAATGGGACCTTCATCTTACTGCCTAAGAAGTTCCTTCCCTTTTCCTCATTGAGTTTACATCTCTTTTCGTCTTCATCTTCAAGGATTCACATTCTATCCCCCAAACGGCAAGCATTATCAAGGTGCCTTGGTGGTCTCTTGCTTGTGCTTGGGCAGTACGTTTTGGGGCTGCATGGGGCAGGTATCGGATAACAGGGCCAGAGAGACTCCCTTTATTTTAAGCAGAAGAGGGCAATTGTCCCTGTCCTCGGATGCTACGACTTGCTGGCAGGGTTCATTTTACGGGCACTTGCTTCCCCAAAGGTGCAGTCTGGAAGAAATGCGGATGGTGGTATATTTCTCCCCACCCGGCTTCTGTTCTTCAGGTTTCCGGTTCGATTCCCCCACCCTCTTGCTGTTGCCACTGAAAGGAATCATCTGGGCCCGCATTTCTCCCGGGCTGCATCTTTTGCCATTCTTTTCTTCCCAAATCTGCGGAGTTAAAGCCCCAGATTTTCTTTCTCAGAGAAGAATCTTATATGCCTTTTACCCTTCAGAACTGGGCAACACTCTCTGCTTATTGATCATCGGCTTGGCTAAGCCAGGCAGCATACATATTCGTATGCTACGGCATTTACATCAGTCTGCTCTTACTGTCCTCTTACAACTCTTTAATCTTATATAATTACTTAAGGAGTTATTCCTCAACTCAGCAGAAGTCTGCTATTTGTTTCCTTTGCCAAACTGGGTACTCTGGGACATGATACCTCCACTACCATCCCCCTCGCTCTTACCAGTGCAGTTTGCAAGATGATGGAGCATCTGGATTGTGGAGCATTTGATGTGTGGTGACCCCAGAGACGCACAGTGATCTCTCACTAGTCAATATATAGTTCAATATAGTTCATAAGGGCGTTCTGCTATTGACCCTTACTCGCTTGAATACGTATATTCGTAATGCCTTTGCCAATAACCACTCGGTTATTGCTATCTTCGATCTTGAGAAGGCTTATGACTGTGGAAGTATAATATCTTGACCCCAGGCCCACTCCTTAGGCCTCGGGGCAATCTACCATTTTGCTTATGACTTTCAGTAACTGAAGACATTTCCATGTCCCGGAGTTAGTAATGACTTTCCTGGACTTTGTCCAAGCTGAAGTGTCCCCCAGGGGTTGTATTCTAAGCGCAACACTTTCTCCACACTATAAATAATCTGGCATCAGTTCTCACATCCAACATTTGGTCATACGCTTTATGGATGACTGCTTATAAGCTTTGTGTTGGTGCTGACTGTCACCTCAATGCAGTTTCCCTCCGATGTCTTTTTTAAATCCAACGAGTTTCGATTTGTTACCACTCACGGAGTTAAATTTTCATGGTAGCAAAACTCATCAAATTACGTTGCACCTAGATGACGTTCAGTGGATGCTCGATCATCCGTTGTAACTATACGGCTCCGTATCCCAGAAGCGTGATAGTCAGGTTTCTTGGCACTCTGTTTGACGTTGATTGTTCTGAAAACCTCACATTACCTCTCTGAGGCAGCATCGCAGCGGCTGGACCTCCTGAAACCCTCGCACATCTTCATGGGGGCTGATACGTAGCACTCTCACTCATGATTCCAGCCTAATTTTATCGAAACTCGATTATGGTGACAGATATATTAAGTGACCTCCCTCTTCTCTCTAGCCTTAATCCATTTATCACCAGGATTAAAACATGCCTTAGTACATTGTTCTTGATTGAACACTCTGCTCTTAGAGTAGAAGACATTCTCCTTGTCCGATTGTCGTGATACACGTACATTCCTTGTGTATTACGCTCCCATGACCTCCATAATCATTCCATGTATGAGGATTGTAGCAGAGATTAGTAGGCCTCTTTATTTGTGTGCCCTGTTTATACGTCCCTTTTCTCTTCGTCTACATTACTCGTCTTCCTTCAACACCATCTTTATACGTTCATATGGTATCTCCCTTTCCCCTTCTGTAGGAAGTTCGGCTATCGTGTCTGTTCTATTCCTCTACCTTGCGGCGCGACAACTACCTGGCGGCTTCGCTCTTTTTCTAGACCACTTCCGTTCTCATTCCATGCCATGGTATACAAAATAGTTCAAGATCATCTGACAGTGTCAGATTCGCAGCAGTGCCCTGACAGTGTCGTGCGAGGGGCATCTATTGCCCTCGCTAAGACATTCCAGAATTTGTCAAGCTAAAGGTGTCCCCAAGGGATGTGTTCTGAGCACAACACTCTTTCTGCTTGCTATAAAATAAATATTTGGCATCTGTTCTCCCATCAATATTTGGTCATCCTCTTTGTGGATGACACTTATGACTGTGCCGTGCTGACTGTCACCCTCATTGCAGTTTCTTTCCAGCATGCCATCCTTGGTTTCTGATTGGGCCCACCACTCACGGGTTAAATTTTCTAGTGGCAAAACTCATCAAATTACGTTTACTAGACGTTTCAGTGGTCTCTGATCAGCAATTGGCCTATAAGCAAACAATGTATCCCAGAAACGTGATACAGTCAGGTTTCTCGGCCTCTGTTCAGCAATCGATTGTCTGGGAGACACTCCGCATTACCTCTCTGAAGGCAACTTGTCACACCGGGCTAGGAACCTTCTTAAAACCAGCACATCTTTCATGGGGGCTGATCGTAGAACTCTCCTTCGCCCTACATTCAGCCTAATTTTGTCAAACTCGTTATGGTGACCAGATATATTCAAGCCCCTCCCCTGCTCTCTTTCCATCTAATCCCATGCATCTGAGATTACGCTTATGCCTTGGTGCATTTAGTTTCTTCTGAGTTGAGAGCCTCTATGTAGAAACTGAACATTCCATCACTTATCGATCGTCGTGATGCGCATTACGTCGCTATTTTGTTCGCTCTCATGACCTCCGCAATCGCTTCATGATTGTACAGATATTAGTAGGCGCTCTTTATTTGTTCATCCTTCTTGCCGTCCCTTTCTCTTCGTCTACATTCACTCCTATGCTTCCCTTCGCTCCCACCTCTGCTGTATTCATATGACATCTCCCTTTCACCACGCCCATTAGAAGGAAGTTCTGCATCTTGTGTCTGTTCTATTCCTCTACCTTGCGCGAAAAGCTCAACTACCTACGGCTGCTTCTCGCTCTTTCTTTCTAGACCATTTCTGTTCTCATTTCCGTGCTATCGCAGTATACCCGATGGTTCAAAGTCCTCTGACGGCGTCAGGTTCGAAGCAGTGTTCGGACAGCATAATGCGAGGGCATCTATTACCTGAGCTGGCATATTTGGCTGGTGTATGCCATTCTTTGGCCTTATCCATGTGCATCTATGCTTACTGTGTCACCATTTAATGATGCATTTCAGACTTTCTTGGTACTTTACAGGCTTTATCCGTAAAATTGATACCCTCACCTAGTTCTTCATATCCACTTCTTTTGGTTATGCTGTATCTTTAGCAAGCATAAGAATATTGTCTTTGTTGGTCTCTGGTCATGTTGTTGTGCAGGACGTAGACAGGCAGACACTGCTGCGCAATCGGCAGTACATGACCTTCAGTTTCATATAGAGGTGTTCTTTCACGGACTATTTTGTGGTCATTTTACTGCCCACATGCCGTTGGCAGCAACGCTGGTCTGACTGCTGAATAACAAACTTCATTCTATTAAACCAGATTTATAGGTTTCTGGCCTTTCTCACCAATGTCGAGGTTGGGAGACTGCACTCTTCCGTTTTCGCATCGTACACTCGTCTTACTCCACAGTATCTAGATGAATGGATTTCAGAGAACTGACAAGTTATAAATTAGACACATATGCAGCACTTGGGTATCTTTATTGAAACGTTTTGCGCCACACAGTGCTTCATCGATCAATACAAGTAGAAGGTGTAAGGAGAGGAGGTTGAGATTCTCTCTGTCCCTGTTTCACTTAGAATAGTGGATAGTACTACTGTAGCCCCCACCTCACTCCTGCTTTCACCTCACAGTCTGACATCTCCAGCCACCTCTACGGCCTTGTACTACACTTACATATGGGTCTTGATGGACCTGGTGTACATACGACTCAGGCAGGGACTGACGGCTTTTTCTCAAGCTATATGCCTTTACACCACTAAGCTGGGTTGGTAAACCACTAATAATGGCAGGCTTATTTCCTCAATAAGATACCCAGAGTGTTGCATATGTGTCTGAACTATCCTGGAGTATCTCATGGAGAGGCTCCACGTACCCTCTCTGTGGACATTGTCAGGTTCAGTGTCTGTTCGACATATTCTGTTGGGCTGCCTCTATCAACGAGCACGCAGGAATTACACTCCAACGGCATCTTCGCTCTTGTTTTTTTTGGCCCTTTCTTTACCTTCCCTTCTTGCTGATGGACCCTCTTTTTTTAATCTGACTCTCTCATTGACTTTTGGCAAGAGCAGCTTACTACAAACTCTAGAAGATTATACACTCCTAGCACCTCCTCAGTCGCTTCTACCTCGATCTCTTTTCACCTCTATCCCTGCTATCCATCCTACTGCATTCCACCCTGCACTAATCATCCATCTCCTCTGCCCAACCCCATTCTCCACTGCATCCTGCAATAACCTGTGACACTGTATAACCCTGTGGTTTGGCACTTCTATTTGATTATAATAATAATAATATGTATAATTGTATTTATGTAGCATACCTGTGATGGAAAAATAAACACATAAGCACAGTATAATGCGATCCTTTATTGACAACGTTTTTCGCCCACGCAGTAACTTTTATCTAGTCACGAACGAATCTACCTGGAAAATGAGTAACATGAAGATATATAGGGTATAGTCAGGTGGAGAATGCTGGGTCAGGTGGAAAAGCTGTGACAGTCTTAAAAGTAGTGTGATGATTAAAACATTGTCATGACAAGGACTGCAGTGGGCGTGGGCAGAGACATTGTCAATAAAGGATCACATTATACTGCTTATGTGTTTATTTTTCCATTGTGTTAATATTTTATACCATTTATTTCCATACCTGTGATACAGAGTCAGATAAATAGAAACAAATAAACAAAGATGAACATAGGTAGAGCCAGCCAGCCAGCCAGCCTGCCTGCCTGTCAGTACGTAATTACACGTTCCAGAATTGTTTGTTTCTCTTTACTTGAGGAGGCATAGGTTATAGACATTCTGAAGAATTGTTGCACAAATGTACACATGGTTATTATCGCAGTTTTTATATTTCTTCACGACCACTTATGGCACATCCTCCAAAGCTACTAAACTCTTTCAAGATTAACATCACTTTCACTTAGAATGGGAAGTTATGCTACATGAAATCAGTGAATCCCAGGTGTTTTCCATTTATTTGTTCTAGCTAGTGCTCATTTGAACTGTGCTCCCTGAGTACTAAGTGGTCCCAGATTTTTTAATACACCACACCTAGTGTTAGGGCCCATTCTATCTTTTTGGACCAGGCATCTCAGGCCAATCATTAGAAAATTTTGGAGGCAGGAAAGAAAATAAAACATCAATCACTCTCACGTTCAGGCAGTAGCGGTAGGTAACTATATATACATTTGGAACATTATTGGTTAATGTTATTTATTATGTCATATTAGATGGTGTGATAGATAAATAGCTTTAAGAGTTGATATTAGCTCATATTGAACCATAATAACCTCTTCTCCCATTCATCTCATTCTCCCCTTTTCCTGTATTTCCATACACCAATAAAAAGTCTTCAATAAAGGTAAGGAGTGATTTTAAATGTTCATTTATCCCATTTTATTAGTGCTTTATGTTTACAGTGGACCCCCGGTTTTCGTGATTTTTGTTCAGTGTTCAGTGTTCAGAAGTGCCTGCCATTACCAAACAGATTTATTCCCATAAGGAATAATGTAAAGTAGACTAGTCCTTTTAGAACCCCAAAAATACACTTAAAAAAACATTTAAGAATACACTTAAATAAAATGGCGAGTTTAGGGCATCACAGAACACCAAAATCCACTGTATTTTGACATTGTTTCTGTATGTAAATCTATATTTAATCTCTCTAAAAAAAATATTTTTAATACTTTTGGGTGTCTGGAACGGATTAATTGTATTTACATTATTTCACTTAAGGTTAAAATGGATTAAACAGTTAATGTTCGCCTTTTGTCCAGGCTCTCTGGAATGGATTGATTACATGAAATTCAAGGTCCACTGTATAATCAAAGGGGGAGTGGCAGATACAACAATGTAATATATTAATTATGAGAGAATTTGGTGCAAATTATAATGAGTAAAAGTAAATCTCATTATAATGAAGTAATAATATTTAATGAACTAATTATAAATCAATATAATGAGTAATAATAATAATAATTATTATTATAATAAAATAAAGTAATATTTTAATAAAGTATGAAGATAATCTTAATATTTATAATGAGTATTAACATTAATAATAACTCATATGACACTCAAGTGACGATTGTTTATTTTGCGTAGGTAGACAGGTGTTGAGCTGAATCCTCCTCCCTCTGAAGTATTTCTTGACCTGGCCTCTGGCCTGGATCCACGAGAGTCGGCTCATCCAACTGATTGAAGTGACACTACGCTGGTAGACAGTTCGTGTGCCATGCTGGACAACATTCAGGCTGCTCCTACCTCAACACTAGCTGTTCACGCGCGGGAAGTAGGTCATTCAGGGAGGCCATGTGGTGGGTGGAGACTGCAGTATAATAATGGTGACGGAGGAGGAGCCTCACTGTCCACCTCAACAGTATGATCGCCAGTACAGAACTCACGCAGACCTGGTTCTGTGTGGTCACCATGTGGTGGTTGGGAGTCAATGGAGTGCTCAGTTTCACCATCACCACCAAGCATCGTGCAGATGGTGACTGCTGGTCCAGTGTCTTTGGTAAAAGTGGTGAAGGTCTGGATGTGGTAGAGGCAGCGGTCAACCACAGTGACATCAAGGAGGTGATTGTGGTGGACTGTGGTGGTATGTTGTTTCACTCTAGTTCACTGTACCATCACTACTGTGGTATTTGTATTGACACTAGTTCTTTCAACCGCCATCACTACTATGGTGTTGTGTTTGACCTCCTTTAGTTCACTGTGCCATCACTACTATGGTATTGTGCTGACGCACTCTAGTTCACTGTACCATCTACTATGGTATTGTGTTGACACTCTAGTTCACTGTACCATCACTACTATGGTGTTTGTATTGACACACTAGTTCACTGTTGCCATCCACTTTCTATAATTGTTGTGTGACACTAGTTCGCACCACATGCCATCACTACTGTCACCATTGCTACAATGAAGGTGTCACACCACCTCTGATGGTGTCGCCATCACTACGATGATGTCTCCATCACCACAGTGGTGTCTCCATCGCACTCTACAGTGGTGTCTCCATCACTACAGCAGTGTCTCCATCACTGCAGTGGTGTCTCCATCCTGCTTCCACAAATTGTCTCCATCACTGCAGTGGTGTCTCCATCACTGCAGTGGTGTCTCCATCACTGCAGTGGTGGCTCCATCACTGCAGTGGGCGCCTTGCTACTGCAGTGGTGTCTCCATCACTGCAGTGGTGTCTCAATCATTACAATTGTCACCATCACTACAGTGATGTCTCCTCTACAGTGATGTCGCTATCACTACAGTGGTTTCTCCATCACTACAGTGGTGAAGAACCACTAAAATGATGTGACATCCTTGCTGAGAACATCACTGTAGTGATGGTGACAGTGATTATTTCCTGCCCAGTGATGGAGACACCACCGGTGATGGAACACCACTGTGGAGCACACCACTGCAGTGATGGAACACCACTACTGTGATGGAGACACCACTGCACGTGATGAGACATAAACGTGATGAACACCACTGCATTGATGGAGACACCCTTTATGTGTGTGGAGACACCACTGTAGTGATGAAACACCACTGTAGTGTCAGAGTTGCATAATGATAGTGACACACCGCTATAATGTGACACCATTGTAACAATGGTAACGTGAGCAATGAGTACAGTGTCAGCCCCCAGCACCATAATGGCTCGATGTGTCAACCACAACACCATGTAATGATGAGCGTGACAGTAACTGGCATGATGAACTGGTGGTCAGCACAACACCATAATGGCTCGTGGTACAAATGTCAACAGCACCATAGTAGTGATATTTTAATTGAGTGATAATACAACACCATAGTAGTGATGAGTACAACTGAATGTCAACACAACACCACAGTCCACCACAATCACCTCGCTGTGTTGACTGCTATCTCTGTGCCTGGAGCACTGGACCAGCGTCTCGCTCTGCGATGGTGATGTGAACGAGCACTCATTGACTTCCCAACCCATGAGCGCCTGACCACGCAGGCACCGGGATGCGTGAAGTTGCTTACGTACTCAACGATCGCCTGGGACCGAGACAGCAGTGAACTCCTCCGTCTGTGCTCTGTGTCTCCGCCACCACACTCTGATGGGAACAGTTTAGTGGCCCCAGGCGTGTCAGTACACAACAGCAGCTGGCCAACATGTGTCACCAATCGGTGGATGTGGAGTCGACTCTCATGAGCCAGGTAGATCAGCCACCAGGAGGAATGATCCTTTAACTGTGTATTGAATATCACTGATGTTCATGCAGTTAGTATTAATGTTAACACTATTATAAATATTAAGATTATCTACTATAAGAAACATATTACTATTTTATTATAATAATAATTATTATTATTATTACCCTATTATATTGTTTATATTTTCTAAGCCCTAAAATATTATTACTCATTATAATGTTATTTTTACCCATTACCTAATTTTGAATTCCAAGAACTATACCATATTAATATATTACATTATTCAGCACTCTGACAACGTGGACCACTCCGAAAATTACAGACGGCAATCCAACATAAATAATGTAAATACAGCCAATCCGTTCCCACCCAAAGTGACAAAAAATGTTTTCAGAGGTAAATATGGATTTACATGTCAAGCTACAGTGGACTGGTGTTCGTGTTATCAAACTAAGCCATTTTGACAAAGTGTATTTAGTATTGCACAATATTATTTTGGAGGTTCTAAAAGGACTGAAATCTACCTATGGAGATAATTCGTTGTGTCTTACTCATTTGCCAACACTGGGAGCAAATAAAAACTGTGAATGGATGAAATGAGCATTTAAATCGCCCTTTGTGAAGACTCTTGTGGTATATGGGGCTACGAAAAGTGAGATGAGTTGTTGCAGCTGGGGGTGTCTATGTATATGAGTTTCAGCTCACTTTACAGCTGGCTTAATATCAACTCTAAAAGCTTATTTATCTATCACAATTCATCTAATATGACAATAAACAATGATATTAACTGTGGTGAAATATTATTATACCCTGCACTTTGCCCCAGTATGTTGTTTTATTTCTGCCTCAATTGGCACGGTATAACTAGTGCGGTCTCAGTGGATCTTACTGGAATGTGTTGTGGTATTAAAATCTGGGACACTGATGCCTTGTGGAAGCACTATTCAAATGAGCACCAGCCGACAAACAACTTTTGGAAAGCACCTGGGATTCACTTCTCATGTAATGTGCTCTACATTCTAGATGAAGCTGATATTGACAAATGACAGATCAGCAATATGAGATGTCCAGAAAGCTATAAAAACACGTGCCATGTGTAACTAATACTGTACCCTTTCAGAAATGTGCTTATAACCTATGCCTAAGTAGAAGCAATTCTGAACATGTAATCATTCGACAGGCTTTGTTATTGTTTCTATTATCTGACTCTCTGGGCAATGAAGAATAAAATGGTATAAACTGCAACACAATGAAGATAAACACATGGCAGTATGGTGTGATCCTTTATTGACAGCATTTCAGCCGCCCCTGCAGGTGTACAAGTCACACAATGTTTTTAACTATCACTACTTTTAAGACTTTTTCTCCCACCTGACCCAACGTGCTGACTTATACCAACCATATCTTCATGTTACTCATTCTCAAGTAAAATCTGTCTGTGAGCCCTTGCTTGAGCAGAACATTATAATAAAGGATACATTATACTGCTTATGTGTTTATTTTCATGTACGCAAATACAGTGCCCTGTGTGTATTATGATCAGGCTAGAGCAGCTAAAACTCCCAGGGTTCCACAGTGCTGCAGTATCTGCAGAGATGCAGAGACAGCAAGAAGGAGATGAATGATGCTGTCAGAATGGTGAACTCAGATACGAGATAACAACAGAAAGGACGAAGATATAAGTATATCTCAGAGTTGTGGGAATCGATTTCTATCAAAAAGTCAGTCGAGATGAAGATCATCAGCAAAGGAAGATATAAAAGAAAGAGACACGAAACAGGCATGTTATTCTGGTAACAATGATGAACAGTCAAATGTCGAAACAGATACTGGAACTGTTGTACTCACGGGAAGGAAGCAAAGAAATCTCCATGAATACCGCTCACGACAAAATGAAAGACACATATGCAACACTTGGGTATCTTTGGTGAGACGTTGCTTGCACGGTAAGCTATCAATCCAATACAAAGTAGAAAGATGTAAGGAGAGGGAGTTGAGTTGTGATCCCTCGGCCTGGAGTGGAAGTGTTGATCCATCAATCTTGTTGGAAGTTGTAGTACAAGGCCAAGTAGAGTGGCTTATATGCTGTAATCAGGTGAGATGAAGCAGGAGGCCCGAGGTCATAGTACCATCCACTATTCCTAAGTGAAGCGAGGACAGATAACCTCACCTCTCCTTACACCTTTCTACTTTGTATTGGACTGATGAAGCCACTGTGTGGCAGTTTCCTCAATAAAGATACCCAAGTGTTGCATATGTGTCTAATTTATAACTTGTCGGTTCTCTGAACAGTCATCCCCAAAAAGATGCCCGTGATGATATAAGACGGTGTGTGATGCAGAAAACGGAAGTGTAGTCTCCCAACCTCGACATTGGTGAAAAGGAGGCCAGAAACCTATAATATTTAATAGAATGAAGTTTGTTATTCAGCAGTCAGACCAGCGTTGTTGCCAGCAGGTGCAAGGGTAGGTAGCAATGACCACAAAATAGTCGTGAAGGAACTTTGCCTCTATGAGCTGGAAGGTCATGCTGACTGCCGCAGTATCGCCATTCTGTTGCCCTGTACGTCAACGGCCAGAGACCCAACAAAAGACAATATCTTTATGCTAAGATGCGGCATAACCAAAGGTGGATATGAAGAACTAGGAGGTGAGGTGTCATCAATTTTAGATGACGCAAGCACTAGAAAGTCTGAAACGACCACAAATGGTAGCACAGGCATAGATGCAATACGGATAAATTGCCAAAGAATGGCATACAATTCGGCCATCGACATGCTGGCCTAGGGTAATGGGTGCCCTCGTACGACGCTGTCGGGGAAACATAGCCGAATCCGACGCCGTCAGAGGACTTTGAACCATCATTATACTGTGATAGCATGGGAATGAGGAGCAGAATGGATCTAGAAGGGAAGAAGCGGCCGTAGGTAGTTGACTTTCGCTTAGGATGAAGGAATAGAACTTGGACGGCCCAGTGCCTAGAATAAGGAAGAGATGTCCACGTGAACATATAGAGTGGGGCTTCAGAAGGAAGACAGGAGTGAATGTGGGCAGAGAGAAAAGGGACAGAAGTAGGCAGGGGCGACAGACAGAGTAAAGAGCGCCTACTAACATCTGTAACAATCCTATACATGGAAGGATTGCGGAAGTCATGAGAGCGAACAAAATGGCGGAGATATAATGTGCATCACGACGATCAGATAGAGATGGAATGTTCTTGCTTCTACATAGAGACTCTCAACAAGGAAAAACAAAATACCAAAGGCATAAAAGCGTAATCTCTGGTGATACCATGGGATGAGATGGAAAAAATGTGGGGAGGCCGCCGAATATCTAGTACCATAATCGAGTTTCGACAAAATTAGGGCTGAATGTAGGCGAAGAGTTCTACGATCGGCCCCCATGAAGATGTGCAAAAGAGGTTTAAGAAGTTTCATACAGGTATGACAAGTTGCCTTCAGAGGAGTAGTGTGAGGTTTCCAGGACAATCGTGAACAGGAGCCGGAGGAAACCTGAAACTGTATCACGTTCTGGGATACATGGAGCCCATGTCGTGCAAATGGTTGATCGAGACACTAGACGTCTAGTAAACGTAATTTATTAGGTTTTGCCACTAGAGAATTCCAGACATGGTGGTGGCCCAATCAGAAACCACGGTTGATGGCATGCTGGAAACTGCAGCCGGGTGACAGTCAGCACCTGCATGGCTATAGCAGGTCATCCACAAGAGTGATGACCAAATATTGAACGGAGGTAGATGCCAGATTATTATAACAAGCAGAAAGAGTGTTGTGCTCAGACACATCCCTGAGGGTTTGCCCCAGCTTGGACCAAATTCAGGAATGTCTTGTAGAAGTGTGGAGTATTTCGCACGGCTTGCTATCAGGGAAGCTGCTGCGAATCTGACACTGTCAGATTTGAGCTTTTTGGAGCTATTTGTGTATACTGCGATGGCATGGGAATGAGCAGAGATGGTCTAGAAAAGACGAGAAGCAGCTGTAGGTAGTTGGGCTAGCGCAAGGTAAGGAATAGAACAGTACCAGACAGCCGGAACTTCCCAGGAGAGAGTGTCACATGAATATAAGATAGTAGTGAAGGAAGGCAGGGTGAATGTAGGCAGAGAGAAAAGATAGTGTTAGAGATGACATACAAATAAAAGAGTACTACTAACTTCTCTGGGCAATCTATACATGGATGATTGGAATTGCGCAGGGCGAACATAATAGTGAATGCAATGTGCATCACGATATCCAGTTGAGATGGAATGTTCACTTCTACACATGGAGCTCTCAGCAGGGAAGAGCGAAAATGCACCAAGGCACAAAGCGTAATCCTGGTGATGTATGGGGATTAAGGGCTAGAAGAGTAGCAGGGAAGGCATGATCATCTGGTCACCATGTTAGAAGTTTGATAAATTAGGGCTGAATGCAGGCGGAGAGAGGTGTACGATCAGCCGAAGATGTGCGAGGGGTTTTAGAGGTTCAGCCGGCTATGACAAGTTGCCTTCAGAAGAGGTAATGTGGAGGTTTCAGGAGCAATCAACGGTCAGAGCAGGGGCTGAGCATTATCACGTTCTGAGATGCGTGAGCCGTATAATTACTGTGGATGATCAGAGACACTGAAGCGTCATGTAGTAAAGTAATTTGATGAGTTTGCTACTAGAAAATTAAACCAGAGTGGTGGCCAAATCAGGAAACTACAGTTGACTGGCATACTGGAGGAAACTGCATTGAGGTGACAGTCAGCACCAGCACAAGCTATAGCAAGTCATCCACGTAAGCGATGACCAAATGTTGGATGGGAGAACTGATGCCAGATTGGCCTGCAAGGAGAAAGTGTTGTGCTTGAACACAACCTGGGAACATAACAAACTTTGGACAAAGTCAGGAGCTCATTACTATGCCCGGACATGGAAATGTCTTTGGTCAAAAGAAAGCCATAGCAAAATGGTGGTGCCTCGAGGAGCCAAGGGTGGACCTGGGTCAAGATATTCTTCAAGTTGTCATAAGCCTTCTCAAGATCGAAAAAGATAGCAATAACACAGGTAGTTATTGGCAAGGCATTAGAATATACGTATCAAGGCAGCAGTAAAGGTCAGCTAGCAGAGCGGCCCTTACCACGAGCTATATTGAACTATATATTGACTAGTGAGAGACTGCACAATAACGTCTCTAAACTTCCACATCAAATGTCTATTAACAAGCGTTCCATCATCTTACAAACTGCACTGGTAAGCTGATAGGATGGTAGTGGGAGGTATCATGTCCGTAGCGCAGTTTTGCGAAAGGGAAACAATGAACTTCACAGTTGAGGAACAACTCCTTGCGATATATAGGGTCTAAGAGGTTGTAAGAGGACGTGGAGCAGACTGATACTTCCAAATGCTGTATGCAAATATGTACGTCTGGCCCAGCTGCGATGATCAACAAGCGAAGTGGCGCCTCGATTCTTGAAGGTAAAAGGCACATTATAGATTCTTCTCTGGGGAAAATCTAAGAGCTTTAACTTCATGGCAGATTTGGAGAAAAAATGAGGGCATAGATGCGGCCCCTGAAATCGCGGACCAGATGATTACCAATTTCAGTGGCAACAGCAGAGGGTGTATATATACGGCACGGCAACCTAGAACAGAAGCGGGTCAGGGAGAATATACCTTTCCATTTCACGCTTCTTTGGGCTGCACTCGTGGGAAGCTTGATGACCGTAGAAGTATAATCTTGCCCAGCAAGTCGCGTTTAAGCATCACGACAAACCGTGAACAATTGCTCTCTTCTGCTTAAAATCGAGTCTCTCTCTGGTTTCTGTTGCTCCGATACCTGCCCCATCATTGGCTGCGTTCAAACGTACCAAGCACACAAACAGGAGACACAAGGCACGCACTTCTGTGCTTGCCCGAGTTTGGAGGATAAAATGTGGGTGCCGTGAAGATGGAGGACGAAAAGTGGGCTCATCAATGGAGGACAGGAAGGAACTAAAGCAGAAGGCAATACAGATGCGTAAGGTCCCATTGGCAGTCAAATTGCCAGCGTGAACTATGAGTGTAATGCGAAGGGGACCTAAGGATGATTGGGAAATGATCACTTTATCATGTAAGTCGGGAGGACAGACAGTGAAGTCAAGGACAGTTGATGAAGGCAGATGGAAGATCGATGCGGGAGAAAGAATAGGTTCAAAGGGGATCAAAATGGGTAAAGTACCCGTATTTAAAAAGAGCTTGGAGGGAAGAGAGGAAAAACCAAAATGCACTCCAACTAGGCAGCCACTTTTGAGGAAGTGACGGTCTGTGACCCTCCCCAAAATGATGGCCAGTTAAAATCGCCGTAGGAAGGGTGGCGGCAGGGAAGGAAACCAGAAAATCAGCGTCTGGGATGAACATTGCTCTTGAGAAGGAAGAGATATAAAGAACAGAGTGTATACCACTTATTCAGTGGATACAGGCTGGTAAAATATGAGAAGAATGAGCATGAGGCTGGCGGTATGGAACAGTGCGTATGAAGGCACTTTCGTTGAGTTCCTTCGGAAAAGGATCCGATGAATATATGAATGATAGCCTGAAAAGGGCCGGATGAGAGATTGCAATTTGGGACTGCTTGCAAGCGGTGCAGCAGGGAAAAACTGAGAGGACTTAACACGTAGAAGCTCACGGTTACCCACACTGAGAGCCTGGAATATTCCCGCTGCCAAATGCGCCATGATGTATGGAGAAAAGTATAAGTCGAGAGAGGGGGACGCTGTGAAGAGGAGAGACATAGACGGAGAAGAGAGGAGGAGCCGGTGGGGACAGTGTCCATCCAACGTTCAGTTTCTGCAATAAATCCTCGTAGCTGTCCAGCGTTTCGGGAGTCATAAGATGCAGGATGTAGGACCCACGTGGGAATGAAAGAGAGGTGTGGCGACAATCTGGGGAGACCATGGACAGTATGAAGTAAAGGGTAGGAAGATGGGAGAGGAGAGGCATCAAGGGCAGGAGGGGACAGGAGTGGAGCGGCTAGGGCGGGAGGAGGGAGGGCAGTGAGGAAAGGTATGGGAGGGGCGGGGTGAGACATTGAGCGAGGGGGAGGAGGGATGGAGCCTCCACACCGTTAAGTCGGAGGTGAAGAACCGGCATTAGGGGTTTTTTGCCGGACTTATGAGAAGAAGGCGGGCGGCGAGGTTTAGGTGGTGAGCGGAGATTAGACACAGAACTGTGCGGGTGATGGGGAAGGGTGTGGGCGGTATAAGTGCCGAGGTAGGGACCTCGGAGGCAGAACAACAAAGTTCGGACATGGGTTTGTGAGGATGGGCGACCACGGAGGAGGCACCGGGGGACCCCAGAAGTGGGGCTTCAGTAATCAGAGGAATAGAATGCAGAGGAAGTTTCACATGAAGGCGTAGATGAGACGGCATAGCATGGACTGCCTCTTTGAGACAGCGGTTTCCTTTCGTTCAGGTAAACCTGACAATGGCGAGAGTGCGATGGATGCGCCTCATGACAGTTCAAGGCAAGAGGAGGTAGATTACAAGAAGGACTGGCATGATGCATTGGCACCACGGGCAGGCGTTGTTATGGACCAGCAATATTTAAAGCTCTTTGTGACCAAAACACCGGCAGTTTCTACACTGTTGCGGTGTAGAGGTCACCTTTGAACTTATAAACGTGACCTGCAATGTGGAGCCAAGGTGGGAGTTCGGCAGTCGATATTAAGCAGGCTATATTACTGAGGATAACATCTTAAGCTTATTGGCAGGAGGACGAAGTGTCAACTTTAAGGATAGGGAGTTCTTGGGCTCAAGCTGCTCCCGAAATATGCTCGCCACATGTCTGGAAATTCCGTTGGACAGTTGGTAAAATAACTGTACCACACAGGAGTGAGTGAATGGTGTTTGTCAATAGTGATAGGAGACAGTATCTGTTATTAAGCCAAGAGAGAAGAACTGAGCTTGGCGGCTATTCTGGACATGATGATGCGAGTGCAGCTCTTGAGGAGCGTGAAAATGAGATATCTTTGCCAGCATGGCGTGCAGGGGCCTTCAATACTGTGATCTGAAGATAGGTGTGTAGGAGAGTCGGTCATAGAGTAAAAAACTTTGTCCATTGGGTAGTGTGAGACAGTGTTTAAGGAGTGCGTGACCCAGTGACCGTTTCTGAGGCCATTGAGAAGGAAGTGTGAATGGAAACCATGCAGAGGAATGTGAGAGTCGTTTGAATGTGGGACCAGAGGTACGTCGGCGTGTAATGGTGACGATCCGAAGGGTGCCGCTACCGTAGAGGAGAAGCGAGGTCAAAGGTCAGAGAAGAGCAAAGGTCAGATGTGTCAAAGGGCAGTCGGAACCCCAGTACCTGAGACAGGTGAACCGGCACCAGCAAAAGTGAGAGAGTGTGGGGGAGTATCGAAGGGATTATCAACGAGGAAGGGTCAGAACTAGGTGCGGTATGGAAGGGCCCGGGGAGTGATGGGGTTCATGGATTGGGTCAACCATGGATTAGGTTACTTCTTTCTTTTATTTTAGAAAAAAGAAAGAAAATAAAAAATAAAAAGAATAAAGGAACGTGGAGGAATAGCTCTAGGAGGAATGAGAGAGCGTAAATCCTCCGCGCCCAGAGAACTTGACACATAGTAAGTGTGAATCTTGCATGGAGCCGTGCCCAAATAAATTCTTTTAGATACTAAATTCACCTTAAATAGCAAAGATTAGAGAATAAATGGACCTCATCTGTAGCTGATCTGATAAATGTCATCATATCAAAACAATATACTCAGATCACAATAAGAGTCCAGGACATGAAATCGGGAGCCCCAGTCAACAAAATGTGATCAGCAGCGAAGAGCCTTCTCCAAATTCAACTTCAATAACAAGAAACATAAGAGTGGGACCAAGTAAAGCCAAGTCCACGATAGTATAAACTGGGAAGGTGCCTAAGCATCATGGATCCTAACCTATGTCTAGAACAAATTAACTCTGTGGCACTTGAGGTTTGCTCAAAGGCAGATTCCCTTAAGGAAAAGGAAGATGCAAACTAGAAGAGAGGGCGCTCCCTATGCAGGCGAAGGCAAGAATAACAGAGCAGCTACAGGAGGCCAATATATCTGAAATGCGAAGAGAGACACTGAATCAGAGAAATGGCAAACATCGAATTAAAACTAAAGAGATCTTACAGGAATCAAGGAAGCTTGGGAAGACAAAGTATAAATAGGGTAGAAAGAGGCAAGTATTTCTTTTTCTTATAAAATCAAAGTGAACAACAGCAGTGTTGGGCCCTACTTAGCGGGATGGGTCCTACACGGATGACAGCAAGGGGAAATGGAGTGAGTTGTAAGTGCAGTATGACTCAGTTTTGGCAGGCATCCAACCAGACTGAAAATGAAGACTTAAATTAATTTTATGAGTGCCACAGGAGACTGACAGGCCATTACCTATCTGACGTCACGATGCCAAATGACCGAAAGGCAGCCGTGAGCATGCTACGCCATCGCTCCAGGCCCCGGACTTCAAGTGGAACTCCGGTATTCATCAAGAACTGCAAGAAGCCCCCTATCGTGCTTTAACATCATGGAGGGAACATGGACACCAGAGTGATCCGCGATTTACTAAAAACAACAGACATGGCCCGCCACAAAATGACGTAAGCAATATGAACTACGGACAATGGCATTAACGTCCCATATCATAAAAATCTTTGAAAGGGATTCTAGAAGGCAAGATCGCCTCATCTTGATACACATCAATTGCACAACCTAGAACTGGCATGGGTTTAGAGCAGGCAGCTCCTGTCTGTCCCAACTACTGGACCACTCGACAAGGTCCTGGATGCTCCTAGAGAACAAAACAGAATGCAGATGTTATATACACAGAGTTTACATAAAAGCCTTTGACAAGTGACCATGGTGTAATAGCACACAAAATGCGTGATAAAGGAATAACAGGAAAGTTGATGGATCTATAATTTCTAACAAGTAGAACACAAAGAGTAGTAGTCAACGAGTAAAGTCACAAGGCAGCTACTGTGAAAAGCTCTGTTCACAAGGCACAGTACTCGCTCCCACCCTGTTCCTCATCCTTATCGGACATAGACAGATATAAGCCACAGTGCCGTATCTTCCTTTAAGTGACACCCGAATCATGACAGTGTGTCACCGTTAAGAAGGCACTGCAAGAGACTCCAGCCAGACATAAGCCAAATCTTTAAATGGGCTGCAGAAAACAATATAAAGTTCAATGATGAGAACTCAATTCTTTCAGATATGGAAAACGTGAAGAAATTAAAATCTCATCGGAGTACATTTGGGGAAAAAAAAAAAAGGGGGGGGAGCAAAAATTTGGCCCCAAATTTTTGGGGGAAAAAAAAGGAAACCCCCGGTTTTTTGGGGAAAAAAAACCCCCAATTCCCCCTTTTTTCCCCCCCCTTTCCCCCCCCCCTTCCCCTTTCCCCCCCTTCCCCTTTTTCCCCAACTTTTCCCCTTTTTTGGGAAAAGGGGGTTTTTCCCCCCCAATTTTGGGGGGGTTTTGGGGGGTTTTGGGCCCCTTTTCCCCCCCCGGGGCCCCGGGGGGGGAAAAAAAGGGGGGGGTTTATTTGGGGGACCTTTGGTTTGGGGGGCCGGGGGGGGGGGAAAAAAGGTTTCCCCCCCGGGGGGGGTTTTTTTTCCCCGGGGGGGAAAAAAAAAAGGGGGGGGGGCCGGGAAAACCCCGGGGCCCCCCCCCCCTTTTTTTTGGGGGGGAAAAAAACCCCCCCCCTTTTTTCCCCCCCCCAACCCCGGGGAAAAAGGGGGGCCCCGGCCCCCCCCAAACTTTAAATTTTTCCCGAAAATTTTGGGGGAAAAAAATTTTTTTTTTAAAAAAATTTTTAAAATTTTTGGGTCCCAAAAAAATTCCCCCGGGCCCAAAAATTTTTTGGGGGGGTTTTTTGGGGGTTTTTAAAAATTTTTTTTTCCCGGGAAAAAAACAGGGGAAAAAAACCCCCCCCAAAACCCCTTTGGAAATTAAAACCCCTTTTTGGGTTTTTGGGGGGTTTTTTGGGGCCCCCCCCGGGGGGTTTTTTGGGGGAAAAAGGGGGGAAATTTTTTTTTCCCCCCCCAAATTTAAATTTTTTTGGGGTTTTGGGGGGAAAAAATTTTTTTTTTCCAAAAAAAAAATTTTCCCCCTTTTTAAACCAAAAATTTTGGGGGGTTTTAAAATTTTTTTTGGGGGTTTTTTTTCCCCGGGGGGGCCCCCATTTTCCCCAAAAAGGGGGGCCCCGGGTTTTTTTTTTAAAAAAAAGGGTTTTTTTTTGGGGGCTTATTTTTAAGGGGGGAAAAAAGGGGAAGGGGGAAAAAAAAT
The DNA here is from genome assembly GCA_009830355.1 of Cherax destructor. Lineage (NCBI taxonomy): Eukaryota > Metazoa > Arthropoda > Malacostraca > Decapoda > Parastacidae > Cherax > Cherax destructor. The sequence goes on from WNWK01019523.1 coordinate 37,063, forward strand.
TTGGCCCCCCCTTTTTTTTTGGGGGGAAAAAGGGGGGGCCCCCGGGAAAAATTTTTAAAAGGGCCCCCCTTTCCCTTTTTTTCCCCCGGGGGCCGGAAAAAAAGGGGGTTTAAAAAAATTTTTTTTTTTTTTTGGGGGTTTAAAAGGCCCCGGGGAAAAACCCGCCAAAAACCCCGGGGTTTTTTTTCCCCCAACCCAAAAAAAGGGGGAAAAACCCCCGGGGGGGGGGCCCCCCCCCCCTTTTTTGGGGGGGGGAAAAGGGGGGGGGAAAAAAAAAAAGGGGGGGGGGAGGGGTTTTTTTTTTTTTGGGGGGGGGGGGAAAATTTTTTTTTTTTTTAACCCCCCCCAAAAAAAAATTTTTTAAAATTTTTGGGGCTTTTTTTTTGGGTTTTTTAAACCCCCCCTCCCTTTTTTTTTTTTTTTTTTTAATTTTTTGGGGGGGAAGGGCCCCCTTCGGGGCCCCCCTTTTTTTAAAAGGCCCTTTTTTGGGGGGGGGAAAAAAAGGGGGGGTTTAAAAAACCCCCTTTTTTTTATTGGGAAAAAATTTTTAAAAGGG
>WNWK01019524.1:0-37615 GCA_009830355.1 Cherax destructor
TTTTAAAATCAAGATTTTTTTTTTTCCAAAAAGTGGCCGTCCCCCACCGAGGCAGGGTGACCCAAAAAAAAAGGGCCCCCAAAAAATAAAATACTTTCATCATCATTCAACACTTTCATCACTCAAATAATCACGTCTTTGTAGGGCTCCAGATATGACAGCTGAGAATAAGTCCCCCCCAACTGTTGAGACCTAGCTGTACTATATTGCCCTCACTGCAGACAATTAAGAGAAATGCAATAAGTTGCAGTAAACAGGTGATATCACAAATAAAAACAAACTGTAAAAAAATATGACCTTCCAAGCGCTTTCATGATTCTCACATTATAAAGGAACTTTTCCTTGATAATGTAAAAAATCACAAAGTTTTTGGAATTTTGCTATTTTTTTCCGGGGTTGTTCTTTTGGGAAGATATATGCATGAGAATATATAAAACTTCCTACCCTGAGCAAAGCATCTTGACCATCCATGGGTGAACAAATGGCAGACCCCTTTAAAATTTGATGCTTAAGCTGTTCTTCTGTGCCCTTGTTGGCATCATCCAAGGAGTCATCGTTTCGGGAAGTGTGTGTTTGTCCTCTGCTGCTTGCTCACTCATCCATGCTGTGATGAAGCACTACCCACCAAGTCCTGCAAAAATCATCTGTCCATACACTATTGTTTATTAAAGTCCCCCTTCATAAAATGGACTAATGGGAGAAGTGAGCAGATGGCTGGTAATGAAAATTGTGGACAGAGATAAATTATTTTCCCATGATAGAAAAAATAGCCAAAAATTCCATAAACAGGACTTTGTCCACAGTTTCCAAATCAATTTTAAACTGATCTTGTTCTGTTTTTCCCGGTCCATTATTCGGGGGTTTACTGTACTTTATACATCTACAGTCACCCCACAAACTGCAGGGCTCCTTATTTTGAAAAAATTTTTTTTCAAACTGATTTTATATTGTCTTTATATATAAGAAGATGTTATTCTCTCCCACTCCACTGCCATTCATAGTTTTAAATACTGACCCTTACCTCATCCATTTTTCCCAACTCATTTTAATTATAAAAAAAACCCTGATATAAAACTCATTAAAAAAACAGGCTTTTTGAAAATAACTGTTATATTTAAAGTTGTTCGAGAAACCAAGAATACATGTAGTATATCAATATTCAGTTACAACATTAGATCCCCGGGGAAAAAACTTATTTTTTCTAGCACTCTTAGATTCTTTAAATGCTAACATTTCCTTTGTTATACTTACTGGGAAAATTGTCTTAAGCATGACATAACAAGCATCATTACCTTTTAGCTACACAGTCATTCATGGCACAGTGATCAAACGGGAGGAATTGCAATTACTACTCTAACAAACTATCTTAGCAGTAACTCTACATGTATCAGTGGATGAATATGTATATATATTTTGCTAACTTTGCAAAAAAAAAAAAAAAACTTTTATAGTTGGGTAGTCTACAGGCTATCTCGCGCCCATTCCACCTTTAGTGACAACCTAAAAGAACATGATAACTAATAAGCACTTAAACAAACATTGTCAATACTTTTACTGATGACTTCAACAATCACTTACCAGCCTGATAAGAAGATAAAAAAAAATTATTTATGAGAACAGACTCCAGAACATAAAAAGGTGATATGAAAAGTACCGGAAGACCCTATCTGCAATTCTAGGAAATAATAAGATAGCGAAAAACAACACCATCAAATTATCAAAGCAAGATGAACCCTACTCTCACCTACTGAGACAGCAAACAGACTTAATGTTTCTTCTCCACCATAGGAAAGAATCTGACAGAGTAAAATCCCAAGCTCAAACACCCATCAACAGACTACCTCACAAACACCTACCTAATACGTTGTTCCTAGCTCCTACCAGCCCAATTGATGAAGTCTCGCTCATAATCAACACCTTAAAAACAAGGCAGGAGACAAAACAAGCCTACAAACTTTTATACCACAAAAAAGCCTCACAGGTACTGTAACCAATTATAGCAACACTATTTAATAAATCCATTAAAACCTCTACCTTTCCATCAATTCTCAAAATAACTAGGGTCACCCCGATCCACAAGGAGGTGATCAAACAGACCTGAATAATTATAGACCAATTTCTAATTTACCATTGGCACCTAAAAATCTTGAAAATTAATTCATAGACAAATCTATTCCTACCTCGTCTCACACAATGTATAACCCCTGTCAATTTGGATTCCAGGACAAACAAGAGCACAAACGATGCTATTATGCACATGTTGGAGTTAATATATACCGCACTTGAGAAAGAAGTCCCACTGAATCTTCATTGATCTACGAAAAGGCACGATACAGTCGACCATGATTTACTGCTCACAAAATTAGCACATTATGGTATAAAGGGGGCACTCACTCAACTACCTAAAGTCATACCTCACCAACAGAAGCCAATACGTGTACACAAATGGGCGAACTCTTCCACACAACAAATTACAGTCGAGTCCCTCAAGGAGGTCAAGTAAACCTACCGAATGCATCACACAACTACTCCAAACCCATTTTATTTGCAGACTATTTGTATATGTCTTCTCTCACCCAAATCCAGTTATACTGGCCAACACTGTTAATGCCGAATTACAGAAAATATCAACATGGATGACGACTAACAAGCTTACTCTCAATACTGACAAGACCTACTTCATACAGTTTGGAAGCAAAGCCACAAATGTTCCGCAACATAACGCTCAATGATACACCCATCCTAAGACTCACAGAGGGAAAATTCCACAAAGTCCACCTTGACAGTAAGCATAAATTCAAACACACATACAACAAATTTCAAGAAAATCTCGAAGACAGTGGACATATTATCAAAGATATGCTATTATGTACACAATCAGCTCTCCTTGCACTATATCATTCAACTTATCTACCCGTATCTCACCTGGAATCTGTGCATGGGGATCAGCAACATTAAATCTGCCTTGAGCCACTCATAACACAACAAAAGGCCGCAGTCAGAATGATAACAAATTCCCACTCTAGACAGCATACTCACCAATATTTAAGAGTCTAAAACTACTCACCGTAAGAACATTTATACTTACTCTTGTGCCTACACATATATAAAACTTTTCACACTCTAATATAAACCTCCCGCTCAAATTCTCCTCACCAACTTTATGGGACCCATGACCACAACACAAGATACAGATCACTTTTTGATATACCCCGTGTTCATATCAACCTATGTAAAATTCTATTATGCACATAAGGGCCCCAGAATCTGGAATTCATTACCAGTAAATATTATTAAGATACAGTGGACCCCGAGTTTCGTAAACCCCAGAAATCGTACATTTATGTAAGGAGGTAGTGGTACCTCGACTTACGATATTAATCCGTCAGAGAGGGCATATCTTAAGAGCGAAACAATCGTTACTGGAATCAATTTTACATAAAAATAATGGAAATAAATTTAATCCAGTCAAGACTTCCAAAGTAGTTAAATAAAATATTTTTAAGACTTTTTGACATTAAATAATAAAAAAATTTAATAAAGAATACCCTAAGGCATGTAAATGAACAATAACATGTCACTTACATTTATTGAAGAGTTGATGTGTGGAGGAGAGGACGGGAGGAGGGAAGAAGGTGGAGTAGTATGCTAGTGTTTGGAAGGGAATTCCCTTCCATTAACACTACAGGTACCAAGTTCTTTCTCAGGGTTACTGGCCTTTTCCTTTGAATGCTACACTCCCTGCGCCAGGTCTCCCTCCCCTGCATGCCTCTGCACTCCTGCATCCTTTCTACACTCCTGCATCCTTGCTACACTCCCTGCATCTTGCTACACTCCTGCATGAATGCTACACTCCCTGCATGCCTACTACCTCCACCATCGCCACTGCACTCACCATCCGCACTGCACTCCCTGCATCCTTGCTACACTCCCTGCATCTTTGCTACACTCCCTGCATGAATGCTACACTCTGCATGCCTACTACACTCCCTGCATCATGGCTGCACTCCTGCATCATGCTACCTCCCTGCATCCTTTGCTACACTCCTGCATCTTTGCTACACTCCTGCATGAATGCTACCTCCCCTGCGCTGCCTGCTACACTCCCTGCATCCTTGCTACACTCCCTGCATCCTTGCTACACTCCCTGCATCCTTGCTACACTCCTGCATCCCTGCTACACTCCCTGCATCCTTGCTACACTCACACTGCATCCTTGCTGCACTCACTGCATCCCTGCTACCTCCCTGCATCCTTGCTACACTCCCTGCATCCTGCTACACTCCTGCATCCTGCTACACTCCCTGCATCTTGCTACCTCCTGCATCCTTACTGCACTCCACCATCCTTGCTACACTCCTCATACCTGCTACACTCCTCATCCTGCTACACTCCTGCATCTTTCGCTACCTCCCTACATACCTGCTACACTCCTGCATGCCTGCTGCACTCCCTGCATCCTGCCTCCCTGCATCTTTGCTACACTCCTTTTTAAAAATTTTTTTTTTTAAAGGGAAAAATCAAAATTTTTAAAAAATTTAAAAAATTTTTAAAAAAAAAAACCCCCCCAAAAACCCCCCCCCCTTTTAATTTAAAATTCCTTTTTTTTTTTTTTTAAAAAAATTTTTTTTTTTTTTTTAAATTTTTTTTTTTAAATTTTTTTAAAAAAGGGGGGGGGAAAAAAAGGGGGGTTTTTTTTTTTAAAAAAATTTTTTCCAAAAAAATTCCCCTTTTTCCCCCGTTAATTCCCTTTTTTTTTCCCCCAAAAATTTCCCCTTTTTAAAAAAATTTTTTCCCCTTTTCCCCAAAAAAATTTTTTAAATTTTTTTTTTTAAAAAAAGGCCCCCCCCCCCGGGGGTTTTCCCCCCCCCCAAAATTTTTTTCCCCCCCCTTTCCCCAAAAAAATTTTTTTTTTTTGAAAACCCCCAAATTTTCCCCCCAAAAATTTTAAAAAACCCCCCCTTCCCCCCTTTTTTTTTAAAATTTTTTTTTTCCCCCAAAAAAAATTTTTCGGGCCCCTTGGGGTTTTTAAAAAAAAAAAAAAAAAAAGGGGTTTTAAAAAGGGGGAACCCCCCCAAAAAAAAATTCCCCGGGCCCCCTTTTTGGGCTCCCCCCCTTTTTGGGGAAAAAATTTTTGGGGAAAAAAAAAAAAAAAATTTTTTTTAATAAAAAAATTTTTAAAAAATTCCAAATTTTTTAAAACCCCCCCCCAAAATTTTTTTTTTCCCCCCTTTTTAAAAAAAACCCCAAAACCCAAAAAAAAGGGGAAGAAAAATTTTTGGGGCCCCCCGGGGGGGGGGAAAAAAAAAAAAAAAAAATTTTTTCCCCCAATAAAATTCCCCCCCAAAAAAAATTTAAAAAAAAAAAAAACCCCCCCCTTTTAAGGGAAAAAAAAAAAAAAAATACATTCAGATCACAACATAAAAGAGGTACAGAATGTATGCACAGGGCTCCTGACCAGCAAAATGTGAGGAAACCCGGGAAAGGCCCCCTTCACAAAATTCAATTTTTAAAAACAAAAACAAAAATGGGATCAAGTCAACCATGTCCTAAATGAAACAAGCAAGAACCCAACAAACGGATCTGAACATTTACCGGAAAAAATGAAGTCTGTGGTTTTTAGATCTGCTCAAGACACATTCCATTAAGAAAAAAAAAAAAAAGATGAAACTAAAAATAGGGGTGCTTTTATACAGACAAAGGAAGATTAACATTGCTGCTGAGAGGGGCCAATATATCAGAAATACAAGGAAGCATTAAAAAATTGCAAATATCGAACTTAAGCTGAAGGAATCTTACAGGAGACAAGAACAAGAAGAACAAAAACCCAAAAGGAAATTAAAAAAAACAAAATTACTTTTCCACAAATCAAAGGGAAAAAAACAACCCCCAATTTTGGGGCCCCCTGCTCAGGCAGGATGGGACATACACAGATGACAGCCAAAAATGAGTGAGATATTAAAGTCCCAAACACTCAGTGTTCAAACCCCCCCGACTGGGTAAAAATCCAAATGAATTTTTATGAGCTAAACCCAAAATTTGGCTCTCAAAATCTCGGATATTACCCCAACCCACAAGACTTGAAAAGGCAAAAATGACATGTCCATGCACTCTGCCCCAGGCCCAGACTCATGGGACCTGTGTTCACAAGAATTGAAAGAAGCCCATTGGTGCCTTCAGCATTCTATGGAGAGGGAGCAGGGACACGGGGGTCACCCCAACACAAAAAACAACAGACTAGCCCCATCCACAAAGGTGGCAGTGCAACAAAGAACTACAGACTGATAGCACAAACATCCCATACAAAAAAATTTTTGGGGGGTTTCTGGCAAGATCACCAGCCACCTAGATACCCATCAATTACACAACCCAGGGCAACACGGGTTTAGAGCAGGTCACTCCTGCCTGTCCCAGCTACTGGACCACTATGACAAGGTTCTGGATGCTGTTGAGGATAAACAAAATACAGCAAAAGCTTTCGACAAGTGTAACCATGGTGTAATAGCACACAAAATGCATGATAAATAAATAACAGGAAAAGTTGGTAAATGGATCTATAACTTCCTGACAAATAGAACACAAAGAGTAATAGTAAACAGAGTAAAGTCCCAGGCAGCCACGGTGAAAAGCTCTGTTCCACAAGGCACAGTACTCGCTCCCATTCTATTCCTCATCCTCATTTCTGACAGACAGAGATGTAAGCCATAGCTCTGTGTCTTCCTTTGTAGATGACACCCGGATTGCCATGGCAGTGACCTCCATCGAAGACACCGCAAGACTCCAAGCGGACATCAACCAAATCTTCAAATGGGCCACTCAAAATAATATGAAATTCAACAAGGAGAAATTTCAACTACTCAGATACATGGAAAACTTGATTAAATTAAAAATGTATCAGGGTATACGACAAATTCTAACCATACAATAGAGTGAAAAAGAAATGTGAAGGACCTGGGAGTGATAATGTCAGAGGATCTCGCCTTCAAAGACCACAACAATGTATCTACCTCATTTGCTAGGAAAATGATAGGATTGATAATGAGAACCTTCAAAACTAGGGATGCCAAGCCCATGATGATTCTCTTCAAATTGCTTGTTCTCTCTAGGCTGGAATACTGTTGTACACTAACGGCCCCCTTCAAGGCCAGAGACATTGCAGACATGGAGAGCATACAGAGAACTTTCACGGCACACAAAAGTACGATAAGGCACCTAAATTACTGGGAATGGTTGAAGTTCCTTGATCTGTATTCCCTGGAACACAGGCGAGAGAGATACATGATAATATACACTTGGAAGGTCCTGGAGGGATTGGTACCAAACCTGCACACAAAAATCACTCCCTATGAGGGCAAAAGACTCGGTAGGAGATGCAACATTCCCCTGATGAAAAGCAGGGGCACCACGAGTACATTGAGAGAGAACATAATAAGTGTCCGGAGCCCAAGACTGTTCAACTGTCTCCCAGCATACATAAGGGGGATTACCAATAGACCCCTGGCTGTCTTCAAGAAGGCACTGGACAGGCACCTAAAGTCAGTACCTGACCAACCGGGCTGTGGTTCGTACGTCAGTTTGTGTGCGGCCAGCAGTAACAGCCTGGTTGATCAGACCCTGATCCACCTTGAGGCCTGGTCTCAGACCCAGCCATGGGGGCGTTGACCCCCGAAACCCTCTCCAGGTAAACTACGTATATCTAAACCATTACGTGTCTGTAAGTAAATTAGAAATATAAAATAGTTTGCTTGTAATTGCACTGTTATTTTAAAATATTTAACCTGCTTTTCAGATCTGTAATGGCAAAGATATTTGTAACACTTCATGGAATGAAGTCACTGCTGTATAAAATCCAAGGAGCCAGACATTCAAAGAGACATTTTGCATCATCTCTACGAAAACTTTGTGAAGTGCGAGCTCGGTTTGCTCCAAGTCCTACTGGTACGTAATGTGACCATGAAGCACTTTTTGCACAACTGGAATTAATATTTTTATGAATATTAAAATATATAGTATCTGCATCTGCTTCTTACATTTAAACCTAATCTTGTCTGGGGAAAGATGTTTTTATTCCTTCTGTATGATAGGTGTAAAACGTTATTGATCCTGTATGTGTCTGTACTGTAAGTCTACTGTATATTCTGCAGTCTTAATTTCTTACTGGATCTACAGGAAACCTACACTTGGGGGGCTTACGGACAGCATTGTACAATTTCCTTTTTGCAAAATCCAACAAAGGGAAATTTATCCTAAGAATAGAAGACACTGACCAGACCAGATTGGTTCCACATGCAGCAAGAAAGCTTGAAAATATGTTATCATGGGCTAAAATATATCCTGATGAATCTCCAGTAGTTGGTGGACCATTTGGGCCTTATGTGCAATCGCAGCGGCTTAGTCTTTACAATAATTATGTTAAAAATCTCCTAGAAAATGGGAGTGCATACAAGTGCTTTTGTACAAATATGAGATTGAACCGACTACGGAATGATGCCATAAGAAGAAAAGAAATTCCCAGGTATGACAACAAATGTCGATATCTTTCTCATTCCAAAATTGAAGAGCTTGGAAAAAAAGGAGCACCATATTGCATAAGGTTCAAGGTATGTCATATGATACAAAATTTCATAATTTGTTTTAAATTGTAAACTTCATTTGTAGTAATACAATTTTAATTACCTAGTATGAAATGTATTTATCATATTACATTTTAATTTATAAATGGATAGTATCAATAGTGTACTTTTCTATTAATATTGTACAATACAGTATGTCCACTTTGCATTTTTGGTGAGGATTGTGTTACAAGGATAACTATGGACAAGAGAGATCCTGTAATATAAATTTTGCAGTATGCATTATAGCTACAGTGGACACCCGAGTTTCGGTCACCTCGGAAATCGAACAATTATGTAAGTTTAATATTGTAAGTGCTTTTGTATGTGTAATTTTGGGGGTCTGAAAGGACTAATCTAATTTACATTTTTCCTTAAGGGAACAAATTCGTTCGGTAATGGCACTTGAACAGCCTTCTGGAATGAATTATGACTGAAACTCGAGGGTCCACTGTACATACATGTAGTAATATACACATTACAATATTAAAAAAATATTTATTAAATGATTTATGAATACTATAATGAATTTTATTAATATGCATATTTTCCATTTTGATGTTTTGTCTTTGTACACCATTACTATTTTTTGAGCATAACTTGTAATGTTTAATGCCCTTTGCATTCACATTGGGTCATTACAGCCATAATTCACCTAGATACTAATATTAAGACTATTTAATCCCTAAAATAGCAAAGCAAACTGTCAATGTTTACTTTGAGATACACACCTCTTCGTGTATATACATGAAGTTCATTTTACTTTAAGCTTTCTACTTGTTGCTGTCATATACTTTATTAGACAGTATTAGCAAATAGTACTCTATACTCTATGGATTTAGTGTAAATTAGTGCTCAATACATATACATGTACGTATGATGGTTTAGAATTTAAGTTTAGTAATGGATATATTAAATAGGAATAAAGGCAATAAAATGCGGGTGTTTCAATACTGGATACATATTTTAAGAGATCTTATTTTTCAACTGTTTTTCCAACAGCTTGAAACAATAATAGAGCCATATGAAGATTTAATATATGGTTCAATTTTGTATAATGTGGCTGACCATGAAGGTGACTTTGTGATAATGAAGTCAGATGGATATCCAACCTACCACCTTGCTAATGTTGTTGATGATCATCTAATGGGAATTACTCATGTTCTGAGAGGTGTGGAGTGGCAGATATCAACACCAAAGCATCTCCTTTTATACAAGTAAGTTATGTATAGAGAAAAAGAAGCAAATATATAAGAGTTGTTTATATGTATAACATTTCACCCAGCATAGGGCTTCATCAAGTATACATACAGTACTTGATAAAGTCCAGGGTTGGGCAAGACATGCAGATTAAGGACTCCACTTCATTGGTGTCTTTTCCATCACAGTCAACATCTTGCAATTCTCTCCATTAAAGTTATGTATGTTGACTGTAGGATATAGTGGTGTTGGTCACATTTAAATTTTTCTACAGCAATTTGCCACATGGTGTGTGTACTTTCACCCATTTTAAAAATTCTGTACATATAAAAAGTATATAAACTAGGTAGTAGGTTGGTAGACATCAACCATCCAGGGAGGTAGTACCGTCCTGCCAGTTGAGTGTAAAACGGAAACCTGTAATTGCTTTACATGATGGTAGGATTGCTGGTGTCTTTTTTCTGTCTCATAAACATGCAAGATTTCAGGTACGTCTTGGTACTTTTACTTACACTTAGGTCACACTACATATACATGTATGCGCATATATATATACACACCCCTCTGGGTTTTCTTCTATTTTCTTACTAGTTCTTGTTCTTGTTTATTTCCTCTTATCTCCATGGGGAAATGGAACAGAATTCTTCCTCTGTAAGCCATGCATGTTGTAGGTGACTAAAATGCCAGGAGCAAGGGGCTAGTAACCCCTTCTCCTGTATACATTACTGTACTATATTTAAAAAGAGAAATTTTTTTTTTCTTTTTGGGTCACCCTCCCTCAGTGGGATGCAGCTGGTTTGTTGAAAAAAAAGTATAATACTATGTCTAATATTTTTTTCAACACACTGGCCATCTCCCACCGAGGCAGGGTGACCCAAAAAAGAAAAACTTTCACCATTATTCACCCACAATCACTGTCTTTGTAGAAGTGTGTAGATACGACAATTCAGATGTCACTCCAAACAGCAAATATCTCAAACCTTTAAAGTGCTTCCCATTGTATGTTTCGGTTTGACTTGGACTGACCATTGACAAGTCACACTGTGACTTATCATTGGTCCATGTTGGACTGAAATCATAAGTTTTTCCTCTCTTAAGTAAGTAAAGTTAAGTAAAGTAAATTTTATTTCTTTGCAAGTACAGTGGTCCCTCGGTTTTCGTGCATCTCCAAACTCGAACATTTATGTAAGTGTATTTTCGTAAGTGCTGTTGCAAAAGACTCTGCAGACGATGTAACATCCCCCAATGAAAAGCAGGGTTGCCACTAGCACGTTGAGAGACAACACAATAAGTGTCAGGGGCCCAAGACTGTTCAACTGCCTCCCAGCATACATAAGGGAGATTACCAATAGACCCCTGGCTGTCTTCAAGCAGGCACTGGACAGGCACCTAAAGTCGGTGCCTGACCAGCCAGGCTGTGGTTCGTACGTTGGACTGCGTGCGGCCAGCAGTAACAGCCTGGTTGATCAGGCTCTGATTTAACATGAGCCCTGGTCACAGACCGGGCCGCAGGGGCATTGACCCCTGGAACTCTCTCCAGGTAAACTCCAGGGGTCTGAAATAGACTAACCTACGTGATATTATTTCTTAAGGAAGTAAATTCGTTCGGTAATGGCACTTGAGCAGCATTCTGGAACGAATTTTCGGCGAAAACCGAGGGACCACTGTATACATAGATATTGGTAGTTACAATTATAAAAGTGAAATGCAAGGAGAGCCACTGGCATGCCATGGCATTAGGGGCAGCTTAATCTAATGACTTATAGACTATGTACATAATACTAGAGAAATTGATTGAGTTTATTCTAGTTATATATTTTATTTCAAATTACAATATGATGATATTATACTGTTAAAATGACAATATGATGATATTAAATTGTAACAAGTGTTTAGGAGGATGGTAATATAAAATTGAGATTATCTTAAGGAAAATAACATTGAGCATTTTTGAAAGTAGTTTACAGTATGAGTATTTAGTTTAGGGTGAGTAGGTGATTTTTGAGAAGAGTCTTAAATTGATTTTCAGACAATGTTAACTTAATATTTACTGGTAATTAATTCCAGATTCTGGGGCCCTTTATGTGCATAGAATTTTTACATTGGTTGGTATGGACTTGGGGTATGTCAAAAAGTGATCTGTGTCTTGTGTTGTGGTCGTGGGACCTATTAAAGTTGTTGAGGAGAATTTTGAGCGGAGGGTTGATATTAGCATGTAGAGTTTTATGTATGTAATAGGCACATGAATAGGTATGAATGTTTTCTACGGTGAGTAGTTTTAGAGTTTTGAATATTGGTGGAGTATGCTGTCTAGAGTGGGAATTTGTTATCATCCTGACTGCAGCCTTTTTCTGGGTTATGAGTGGTCTAAGGTGATTTAATGTTGTTGAGCCCAATGCACAGATTCCATAGGTGAGATAAGGGTAGATAAGTGAATGATATAGTGTAAGGAGAGCTGATTGTGGCACATAATAGCGTATCTTTGATAATATGCCTACTGTCTTTGAGATTTTCTTGGAAATTTGTTGTATGTGTGTTTGGAATTTGAGGCTACTGTCAAGGTGGATTCCTAGGAATTTTCCCTCTGTGAGTCTTGTGATGGGTGAACCATTGAGCGTTATGTTAAGTGGAACATTTGTGGCTTTGTTTCCAAACTGAATGAAGTAGGTCTTGTCAGTATTGAGAGTAAGCTTGTTTGTCGTCATCCATGTTGATATTTTCTGTAATTCGGCATTAACAGTGTTGGCCAGTATGACTGGATTTGGGTGAGAGAAGACATATGTTGTGTCATCTGCAAATAATATGGGTTTGAGTAGTTGTGATGCATTCGGTAGGTCATTTATGTAAATGAGGAATAGGAGTGGCCCCAGGACACTTCCTTGAGGAACTCCGACTGTAATTTGTTGTGTAGAAGAGTTCGCTCCATTTGTGTACACATATTGGCTTCTGTTGCTAAGGTATGACTTTAGGTAGTTGAGTGGGTGCCCCCTTATACCATAGTGTGCTAATTTTGTGAGCAGTAAATCATGGTCGACTGTATCAAAAGCTTTGCGTAGGACTATGAAGATTCCCAGCGGGACATTTTTCTTCTCAAGTGCGGTGTATATTAACTCTCTAACATGTGTATAATAGCATCGTTTGTGCTCGTTTGTTGGTCCTGAATCCAAATTGACAGGGGTTGAGTACATTGTGTGAGACGAGGTAGGAATAGATCTGTCTATGAATTAATTTTTCAAAGATTTTAGAAAGCAGTGGTAAATTAGAAATTGGTCTATAATTATTCAAGTCAGTATGATCACCTCCTTTGTGGATCGGGGTGACCCTAGCTATTTTGAGAATTGATGGGAAGGTAGAGGTTTCAATGGATTTATTGAAAAGTGTTGCTATAATTGGTGACAGTACCTGTGAAGCTTTTTTGTATATAAAAGGTGGTAAGCTGTTTATGTTTATGTTTATGCATCACAACTACTCAAACCCATATTATTTGCAGATGACACAACATATGTGGGTTATTTGTGTAATATACTGTTTATATATTTTCATAAAGAATAAAAAGGCAAAATACCGTGACTGGAACAATACACAAATGACCTGCAGTCTTTAAGCATTAGGAAACCCGCAGTCTTAAGCATTAGGAAACCTGCAGTCTTAAGCATTAGGATTAGTTTGCCCGAAATGCATTGCATACTAGTGGCTTTCTTTTGTGCCTAACAATAGTATTTTATTACATGTAAACTACATTATCTATGTACTGCTTAAAAGAAATAAAAATTTGAATTTGAATAGGAGATTGAAACTTATGAGGATGTTTCGGATTGACTTGGACCACTACCTAGTCACACAGAAGCACAAAGGGAAGGGAGCCAGAATATGTATGTATTACTTCGATATGGAAAACGTGAGGAAATTAAAACTATATCAGAGTATAAAACAAATTCCAACCACACAATAGAGTGAAAAACTAATGTAAAAGACCTGGGAGTGATAACGTCAGAAGATCTCACTTTCAAAGACCACAGCATTGTATCAATCGCATCTGTTAGAGAAATGACAGGATGGTTAATGAGAACCTTCAAAACTAGGGGTGCCAAGCCCATGATGACACTCTTCAGGTCGCTTGTTCTATCTAGGCTGGAATATTGCTGCACACTAACAGCACCTTTCAAGGTGCTGTTAGTGTGCACACATAACTGCGATAAAACGCCTCAATTAATGGGAACACTTGAAGTTCCTCAACCTGTACTCCCTAGAATGCAGGTGGGAGAGATACATGATTATATTCACTGGAAAATCCTAGAGGGATTAGTACCAAACTTGCACACGAAAATCACTCCCTATGAAAGCAAAAGACTTGGCAGATGATGCAACATCCCCCCAATGAAAAGCAGGGACACCACTAGTAAAATAAGAGACAACACAGTAAGTGCCAGGGACCCAAGACTGTTCAACTGCCTCCCAGCATACATAAGGGGGATTACCAATAGACCCCTGGCTGTCTTCAAGAAGGCTCTGGACAGGCACCTAAAGTCAGTACCTGACCAGGCAGGCTATGGTTTGTACGTTGGGGTTGCGTGTGGCCAATAGTAACAGCCTGGTTGATCAGGCCCTGATCCACCATGAGGCCTGCTCACGGGGTTGTTGACTCCCGAAACCTTCTCCAGGTATATTCCAGGTAATATATTTTGGCTCTCTTCTCTTTTTGCTTCTGTTAATGGTCTAAGTCAGACCATTATTGTATGAAAGTTTTCAGAATTATTGTAACAAGAGTTAATTAATTGAAATGTAGTAAGAATATTGAGAGAGATGTTAGTCTTCCTTCCTTTGTTGTTTGTTCCAATTCTTTTCTGGGTATTGTATGCAAACCTCTAGTAAATTGCATTATTTTCATATTTACCTTGTTAGCATTCTTTAGTTGATTGTAATAAATAATGTTAATAGTAATGAAAGTTGATAAACTAGGCATCTCGTGGCTTGGTTGGTAGCATGCTCTGCTCACATACCGAGTGTCCGTGGTTCAATTCCCGGCTGGGTGGAAACGTTGGGCATGTTTCATTACACCTGCTGCCCCTGTTCACCTAGCAGTAAGTAGGTACCTGGGTGTTAGTTGATTTGTTGGTTGCATCCTGGGGGGTGGTAGTATTCTTCAGATACGCCTGGGCTTTGAAATGAACTGAGGTAGGATAACAGCTCTTAGTTTGTAAAATTGATCAGTGTAAAAAAAAAAATTGTTAACTTTGTACAAGCATTAGTATTAAGTTTTTACGAGGAATAAGTGTCGTAGTTGATGTGTGAGGTATGAGTTCTGGAGGAAAAACTTTGAACAAAAGAAATGCCTTCCTTTATTTTGAACCTGTTTGAATTGTAATAAGTATTTCTGCTGCTACAGGAAAATAGCAGCAACCAAGTGGCCAGGAAAAAGGCCAGCTATGACTGAACTGGCTTTAATGATTATAAAATGAGAGCGATGCCAAACCCTAATATGAACCACCCTTGTCAAGATTCCTGTGGTAAATGAAAATCAAAAGGAGCATACTTGCAAGGAAAATTAGAGGTGGTGCTCAACTAATAGGGAAGTGATAATGGCACCATATTATAGTACATAATTAAACTAAAAGTTAAGGCCTCTTGGTATCTCATAGATGGCCTTTGTCTGTGGAAAGGGATGTGATGCCTGGTAGAAAGAGATTAGATATAATTTGTTTGCTGAAGCTGCTAGTTTATTGCGTGCCCCATATCCATCCTGTGGATAGTAGTGTAAGAGCATATAGATACACAGAAACTACACTCCTAAAGGATTAAAAATGTAGAAAACAAGGTAAAAAATGGCGGTCCTCTTATTTGGTTATTGAGTGAATAGAGAATTTAGTGTACAGTATTATTTGCTTATACAGTGGACCCTCGGTTTTCGTTCACCTCTAAACTCGAACAATTATGTAGGTGTATTTTTGTAAGAGCTTTTTTAAGTGTATTTTTGGGGGTCTGAAACGACTAATCTAATTTACATTTGTCCTTATGGGAACAAATTCATTCGGTAACGGTACTCGAACAGCATTCTGGAAAGAATTTTCAACGAAAACCGAGGGTCCACTGTAAATGCATTTTTAGGGAGCAGGGGACTAGTAACCCCTTCTCCTGTATACATTACTAAAGTTTGAAAGAGAAACTTTTGTTTTTTCTTTTGGGCCACCTTGCTTTGCTGGGATACGGCCAGTTTGTTGAAAGAAGAAGAAGAAATACATTTTTATACTTTTATATGCCCAGTTCTCATTAGTTCACAATGTTTCTTTGTTATTAAACTGTAAATTTTTATACAGTGTTTTCTTCTCCTCTTTTGAGTCAGATATAAGAGGCCCATGGAATTGCATGTACTATTGTAATAAACACAGTTTCCTAGAGAGTTGACAGTCTGGTTGGATGCCTGCCATTCATAGTATAGGTGGCCACTACTCTGAGAACCAGTACCTTCCAGAAACCAAACTAGTAAAGCTAACTATTTTATTTTGCTTAATTATGTTAAATACCTAGGCCTCCTTGCTTGGGCCTATCTATTCCCCATTCCTAACAAGCAGGTGATGACAACAATTAATTATTAGATTTTTAGGTAATTGCCATTTTTCTCTCTAATTTCTCCTTTTTCTTTTTCCTTCACCCTGACTTCAGCCTGAGGGATTATTATCACTATGTTTTGGTATGAGGACCTCTGGACTCTAAGCTGGACTTTGGGTGTCCGCTGCATTTCACTATCTTATTAATTAAAATTCAGTATATTTTGGGTATTATTAATACAAAAATTTATTAAATAGTTTCTCTAATTACCTTCTGGACTAATTGATTTGTGGAGTCATTAGCAAGACTTAATACAGTAAGTCTCTTAAGTGAAAGAGTTACCATCCAAGAAGATCATTTGTGTTTGGATCCAAGACTAAATCCAATGGAACATTTTTCTTTACAAGATGTTTTATGGGGGATAACATAAGGAATTTGTATGAGTTTTTAATGTGTATGTTAGAGCACTTCATGTAATTTATGTGTACAATTGTTCCTACAAATTCTCGGGCTTTCTTATATGTACATATATTTTTTGATTATTTAATGTTTTAACTGATGGGCAACCAATGAATGGATTCAGCTATCCAAAATGTTTCTGGTTGAATGACTTTCTCAGGTCCAAATCTCTTTTTATTTGATCATTATTGCTCATGAATGTGAATATTAACCTGATTTAAATGAGATGTTAGGGTTTATGAAACACAATAATAATCCAAATCTGAAACCATTCATTTTGCAGACTTAGGTAGTTTTATATTATTTGCTATTCTGGTTTCATGGGACTTTTAGGAATGTAACCCTTGTAAAATTTTTAGTAATACAATTGAATAATTGAACAGATTTTGAAAGAGACACTATGTTTGCAGTGAAACTTCTATTAATAAAAAATTCTCTGTAAACATAGTGTCTTTTTCACTATATGTAGTTCTTATCTGGTCATCCTACAGTGTTGAAATAGAACTTTCCCACAGAGCATTTGGCTGGAGTACTCCATTATTTGGGCACCTTCCTCTGATTGTAAATCAAGATGGAAGCAAGCTTTCCAAACGGCAAGATGATCTCCACATTGAGTATTATCGAGACCAAGGATACTTTCCAGAGGCTGTACTTAACTTTGTGACTGACATTGGTGGAGGATTTGATGACAGGGAACACGGTGTTCTTTTGTCTATTGAAGACTTATTAGAGAAGGTAAATATATGATGTAATTTGTTTTTGTACAGAACAGTGGTACTTCGGTATACATCCACTTTGGAATAAGTCCAACTTGGTATAGAGTGTACATCCTGTTTGGATGTGAAAATTTTTGCTTGGTATACGACCTTGTTTGGAATACAACTTGTATGGGGCAAAATGAGTCACGACACCTTAAATGGGCTGCAGAAAACAATATGAAGTTCAATGATGAGAAATTTCAATTACTCAGATACGGAAAACGTGAAGAAATTAAAATCTCATCGGAGTACAAAACTAATTCCAACCACACAATAGAGCGAAAAACTAATGTCAAAGACCTGGGAGTGATCATGTCAGAGGATCTCACCTTCAAGGACCATAACAATGTAGCAATTGCATCTGCTCGAAAAATGACAGGATGGATAATGAGAACCTTCAAAACCAGGGATGCCAAGCCCATGTTGACACTTTACAGATCGCTTGTTCTATCTAGGCTGGAATATTGCTGCACACTAACTGCACCTTTCAAGGAGGGTGAAATTGCTGACCTTGAAAATGTGCAGAGAACCTTCACCGCACGCATAAGTGCGATAAACCACCTCAACTACTGGGAACGCTTGAAGTTCCTAAACTTGTACTCTCTAGAACGCAGGCGGGAGAGATACATTATTATATACACATGGAAAATTCTCGAGGGCTTAGTACCAAACTTGCACACAAAAATCACTCCGTACGAAAGCAACAGACTCGGCAGGCGATGTAACATCCCCCCAATGAAGAGCAGGGGTGCCACTAGCACGTTGAGGGACAACACAATAAGTGTGAGGGGCCCAAGATTGTTCAACTGCCTCCCAGCATACATCAGGGGGATTACCAACAAGCCCCTGGCTGTCTTCAAGCAGGCACTGGACAGGCACCTCAAGTCGGTACCTGATCAGCCGGGCTGTGGTTCGTACGTTGGACTGTGTGCGGCCAGCAGTAACAGCCTGGTTGATCAGGCTCTGGTCCAACAGGAGGCCTGGTCACAGACTGGGCCGCGGGGGCGTTGACCCCTGGAATTCTCTCCAGGTAGACTCCAGGTAGACACCACATGCTACCCTTGTTTACCTCTCTCTCGATGTGGAGGAGTTAGTGGAGGGGCACAGGGAAGAACTGACCACTGAGGAGCTGCAGGAACTTGAGAAGGAGGAGCACAAGACTAAGATGGATGCACTCTCTTCAGGCTCGGAAGAGGAGATAGAGGAAGCCCCTACTTCATTAATCAAGGAAATCTTTGCCAAATGGATGGATATCAAAAACTTTGCAGAGAAGTACGACCCCAACAAAGCCCAAACAAGCCGTAATAGCATTGTCTGGAATGACTAGACAATGTCACATTTCCGAAACATCCTGAGAAGGCAGAAGCAAAGGTCTTTGGACAGATTTTTAGTAAAAGTCAAACCTGTTGAGCTTCAACCAGGTCCAAATAGAACAAAATAGACAGAAAAGAGAGGGGGACTCTCCTTCCAAACAATAACATTTCCTCCTCCTCCCTTCTCAGCACTATCCTAGTAGGCACTTGCCTCTTTTCAGCAAAGTAAAGTGAGGTTAAATTTGCATTTATTTCATCTAATTCTTTTGTATTTATGTATGTATTTTAATATTAAGCAGTGTTTAAATTACATATTTTAGTATTAATCAGTGTTTAAATTACATATTTTAGTATTAATCAGTGTTTAAATTATTTTATACAACCCCATCAATGTATAATATGCCAATAACAATAGGATTTTTTTTTTCATGGGAATGGATTAATTGTTTTCCCTATACAGTGGTACCTCTGTTAATGATATTTTTTCATTCCAGAATGCTGCTCATGTGCCATTACCAAACGAATTTATCCCCATAAGGAATAATGTAAAATAGACTAGTCCTTTTAGACCTCCAGAAATACACTTACAAAAGCATTTAAAAAAATAAACTTACATAAAAGGGCGAGTTTGGGGACCATCGTTAACCGAGGTACCACTGTATTTCTTATGGGAAAATTCATTTGGTATACGTCCTGTTTGGTATAAGTCCAAGGTCCTGGAATGGATTAACCCTTAAACTGTCCAAACGTAGATATACGTTCGCGTGCGTACTGCCCCGAACGTAGATCTACGTTTTTTTTCAAATGCTTTTAACCTTGCCACGATAAGCCTGAGTTGCCTAGAGATTAGAGAATGGGTCTGTGCACTCATTGTGTGCAGTATTACAACATGTGGGAATGACAAACAAAATGCACTCTAAAAATAGTCGGTCAGCTACGCACGTGAACGTATATCTACGTGTGGACAGTTTAAGGGTTAAGGACGTGTACCAAGGTACCACTGTATAATGAAATTTAAAACTTTAAATATGGGTAATGTTATGAATGTGTAAAGTAAAAAATTTTTTTATTAGTACGTATTTTTTTATATCTGGGAAAGTTAAATCCATGTGGATTATATTCAGCTATTGTAGTACAGTGGTATCCCGAGTTTTGTACAGCTCCTAACTTGAAGAATTATGTAAGTGTATTATTGTAAGTTCTTTTGTAAGTGTATTTTTGGGGGTCTGAAATTGACTAATCTAATTTACATTATTCCTTATGGGAACAAATTCGTTCGGTAATGGCACTCGAACAGCCTTCTGGAACGAATTATGGCTGAAACTCGGGGTACCACTGTACAAGGCTTTAATAAAGACTGTAATCCACCACTAATGAAAAAATAGTTTGTCCTCAGAAGGGTTACAGTGATTTAGAAAAGGTTATTATGAACTTTATATCCATAGAACTTTTGTTTGTTCATTGATCTACAGAACTTTGCTGTGTTGTCAGTCTGCCAACAGTGTTGACTCTGCAGTGGAATGGGTTGCAGATCAGTAGTAGCTAACCATTTATCTGCCCTATATCTATATACAGTGGTCCCTCGGTTTTCGCCGAAAATTCGTTCCAGAATGCTGCTCAAGTGCCATTACCGAACGAATTTACTTCCTTAAGAAATAATGTCACGTAGTTTAGTCTATTTCAGACCCCCAAAAATACACTTGCAACAGCACTTATGAAAATACACTTACATAAATGTTCGAGTTTGGAGATGCACGAAAACCGAGGGACCACTGTACTACAGTGGACCCCCAGATTTCGTCAATAATTCTTTCCAGAAGGCTGTTCGAGTGCCGTTACCGAACGAATTTGTTCCCATAAGGACGAATGTAAATTAGATTAGTCCATTTCAGACCCCCAAAAATACACTTACAAAAGTACTTACAAAAATACACTTACATAATTGTTCGAGTTGGGAGCAATACAAAATCCGGGGGTCCACTGTATTGTCTTTAATAAGAAATGGTATTCATATGTGATTTTCCCAATTGCTCATTTTTTATGATAGAGGAATTGGATATGATTACTATATACTACTACTATATATACTGTATAAGATCATAAATGATGTGTAAGAAAATTGATACCAAGAATTTCTTAGCACCATCAGCAGGAAGAAAAAGTTTTCACAATTGTAAACAGAGAAAAAATAGTGCAGAAAGGATTCTAGAAAGCTTCTCTTCATAACAAGACTAGTATAATCTGGGAATGGGATCCAGGAGAAAAACTTATATAAAAAAATTATATAACAACTTAAACACACACCATGGGGAAATGGAACAGAATTCTTCCTCTGTAAGCCATGCGTGTCATAAGAGGCTACTAAAATGCTGGAAGCAAGGGGCTAGTAATCCCTTCTCCTGTATATATTACTAAATTTAAAAGGCAAAACTTTTGTTTTTACTTTTGGGCCTCCCTGCCTCTGTGGGATACGGCCGGTTTGTTGAAAGAAGAACTTAAACACTAGATTGGATACTACAAGCATAGCTCTATCCATGTACAGTAACAGCAAATAGGTATCTAAGAAAATGAGCAGGCCTTGGAGTTCCAAATATCAAGAATATCTCCTACAATCTTTAAAAAAATTGAGTGAAAAAGCAATCACTGCTATTGGCATAAAATAAGTTATTCAAAGAGACTGACATCATCTTGAGAGGCATCCTGTATGTACACACCTTCCCTTACTTGGATGAAACCTGATTACCTCTCATTCCCCAGGAGCTATATAGCCTCTGAATTTTGCACTTTCTCATGAATATAATAAGTATAATAATAATATCACACTGTGAACTTGGTTGCATAATTTATAGAACGTGATTGCATAGCCAACTGATAAGATAAGCAATAACAAGTTTATCATCAAATTCTTCTCAGGCTGTATTTTGTCAAAAAAATTGCAACCATGTCTCAAAATTGAAGGTTTATTCAGATGTCAGTGTGGGCCAAAGAGGATTTTTTTAGGTCCATGTGAAAATGCATGTAGGTGGAAGAAAAATTGATAGATGATTGGACTGGCTGGATGATAGGGGACAGTCATTGAGGTTTTTTCAGAGTGAGAAAAATAACAGTCCTAGTCATTATATGCCCTATGAGTCCCAAGAGAAGTATGTAAATATATACATGTAATGTACAGTAATCAATAATTGGACCCTGAATTCAATATAACATTTGAGGGGTACTGGCTACCTAAAGGAAGCACCCTACACTAAAATGCCCTGTAAATAGAATATTCATCTAAGCTGGTGCAAAGACCTCCTTTCTGCAATGTGTACTTCAGCCTGGACACCCAACCCTCCAGCACAGGGCTGGGTATAGGGTGCATAATGAAACTAAACATCAACATAGGTGAACCCACCAGTGATTGGAATCAACACCTCATACAGAAGCCCTTTGTTGGTATCAACTATATTGGGTCTGGCTTTTCTCCAGCAGGTAAAGTAGCAGGGAAGTTCGTATTTAGTGTTCCTACCCTAAGCCCCACCATTATGCCAAAGTAGCTGTCTCAAGGATGATAGAGTAAAATATGATGGAAGTTCATTGGATATGCCATTTTATATTGCTCATGCAAGAATATTGCCTGAGATAAAGTTCAGCAAGAAAACTATCTTAAATAGAACAATTTCATGTCTATTCACAGAATGGTAAATATACAGTATGTACATACAATAAATGTGTAGGAGACAAGCAGTTTTAGCCATTGGCATGAAACTGAATTTTAGCCACTCAGGATAAGTGCCTCTGGATCTGGTTAGGAGCTAGAGGGATAATCATACTGACACCATGGACATCCTCTGCATTATGGGGTATACCATGCTATTTACATTAAATATGTGATACATAGATCTATAATTATTTTAAATCATGGGATAGTGATTTGTTCTTCATTGTAAAACAATAGACTAATGAAATCTTTTGTACGTGTATTTGTACATGACACATTCAAACTTATATGTGAATTGCATCTGTTTTATTTCAAGGAGTTTTTTATTTTATCTTCATGTAAACTACTTTCAGTTTAACCTCTTCCGACTCACCAAAAACTCCTGCCGATTGGACAAAGATAAGTTGGAACAGTATAATCAATTGGATCTTCAGAGACGCTTAAATAGTCCAACTGACATACTATTACTAGTTTCCCAGCTCCATGATCTTGTCCAAAAAACGTATGGAGAAAGGTAGGCTGTAAAATTATAAATCTTTGATGCAATTAGATTAGTAATTCTTGTATGTACTTCATACTGTATGCAGTTTCATCTTTTTAGACTCTTGTTTCAAGAATAATTTCTTTTTCAAAAAAAAAGGTCCCTTTTTTTTTCTCACACCAGCCCTCTTCCACCAAAATCACTGAATCAGTTTAAAATAATGTCATACTTCTAAAACTGTACCATTTGTTCATTAGCTACCTTTCTTACTGTGCATATAATTGTAGTTAACTGCATAAGAAATCCTACTTAATAGTCTTTTGTCTAATTCCTAAGTACAGTGGTACCTCGACTTACGATATTTTTTCATTCCAGAATGCTGTTCAAGTGCCATTACCAAACGAATTTATCTCCTTAAGAAATGTTGTAAAATAGACTAGTCCTTTTAGACCCCCAAAATTACACTTACAAAAGCATTTAAAAAAATAAACTTACATAAAAGGGTGAGTTTGGGGACCATCGTAAGTCGAGGTACCACTGTAGTCTTTAAGCATGAGGATTACAGTGGTACCCCGAGTTTTGTACTGTTCCCAACTCAAACAATTATGTAAGTGTATTATTGTAGTGCTTTTGTAAGTGTATTTTTGGGGGTCTGAAACAGACTAATCTAATTTACATTATTCCTTATGGGAACAAATTTGTTCGGTAACAGCACTCGAACAGCATTCTGGAACGAATAAAGTACGAAACTCGGGGTACCACTGTAGTTTGTCTGAAATGCATTATGTACTAGTGGCTTCCTTTTGTTCCTAACATTGTTGTATTACGTGTAAGCTACATTATTTTTGTACTGCTAAAAATTTCATATTAGTGTATTCTATTTTTCTAGTTTCATGGAATCCCTAGGGATGACTATGTTGTAAATATCACTACAGTTATCACTGTTACTGCTATCTGGAGTGCTGTATGTACTACTGTATTATACAATATCAATAAATTCTTGACTTAAGGAACCTCAGCTTAACAGACTTTGGAAATATGAAGCAAAATCTGCCGGCTCACTTGATAGGGAAATAGAAGGTAAAGTTTGTTGTTTACAGAACAGTTATTGTAACTACCATGGCTAAACATTCCCTTGTTTGACCACCACAGCTGCCATTACCAGCACCTGTATTCCTACTTGTCTGATAACTCTAGGCTTTACAACTCCCCGGTAGGGTATACCTGGATTATACCTGGAGGGGGTTTTGGGGGTCAATGCCCCCATGGCCCAGTCCATGACCAGGCCTTGTGGTGGATCAGGGCCTGATCAACCAGGCTGTTACTGCTGGCAGCACATAGACTGACATATGAGCCACAGCCCAGCTGGTCAGGTACTGACTTTAGGGTCACAAAAAATGAAACATTCAGTACAATTACCTCCATAGCTGTCTTATCAAAAGTGTGTGGACATCACAATTCAAATAACCCTCTGAACAACAATATCTCTTTCTCTCCTTCAGAGTGCAGGTGCTGTACTTCCCACCTCAAAGACTCACTTATCTCCACACATTTTGATCTAACACCCCTCACACAGGCCTGTACCATTTAGAACCTACTTCATCCCTTCCCTCCTACCCTTCCTGGAATGACCTATGCCTCCTTCCCTCTAACCCAGATTTATACACCCTCTTTGCCATCCTTTTCTGCTGCACTCTTTCTAAATGGCCAAACCACCTCAATAACCTCTCCTTTGCCCTTTTAATTGTACCTTTAGTACCCCCACATAATCTAATTTCTGTGTTTCTAATCCTCTGCTCTCAAACATGACATCTCCATTAAGTCCAGCTTCCTCACTGCAACATATAAAGACAATGTCTCACACCAATATAAGAGTGTTGGTGTCAGTATACTCTGATATAGTCCCCGTTTTGTTTTCATAGCTAAACTGTACTTCCCACCTCCAGGACTCAAGTCTGGCTAGCCAGTTTCTCTAAATAAGTTCATAACTGTTACCTAGTTCACACTCCAACAGCACATCAAATCATTAAAACCTCATCCTTCCACTCACTCCTATCTAACATCCTCACACAAGCCTATAAATTAGACACATATGCAACATTTGGGTATCTTTATTGAGGAAACGTTTCGCCACACAGTGGACGAAGTAGGTCTTCGTCCAACTTGGACGAAGACCTACTTCGACTAGTGGATGGTACCACTATGACCCCGCCTCCTGCTGCTTCACCTCATCTGACTACAGTATATAAGCCACCTCTACGGACATATGCTGTTATTTCTACAAGATTGATGGACTGAACACATCGACTCCAGGCCGAGAGACTGATTACCTCAAAACTCCTACTCTCCTTACACATTTCTACTTTGTATTGGACTGATGAAGCCACTGTGTGGCGAAACGTTTCCTCAATAAAGATACCCAAATGTTGCATATGTGTCTAATTTATAACTTGTCGGTTCTCTGAACCATTCATCTAAACTCACACAAGCCTGTTGGATGTCTCAGCCCCTAGAACTCAAAACCTCCTTTACCCACCTCCCTCCAGGGGTAAAGAAATAACTGGAAGGAAGAGTTGTATGTAATTGTCTAACTACTTGTAGTATTGCCCAGGTGTACACCATCACTCCTGCACCAAGTGACCGACGTTTGCGCATGGGTGAGTGATGAGTAGTAAGTCATTTGGCTACATACAGGCTAGAGGTCTCTGCCTTACCCCCCACACACACACACACACAAAAAAAGATCAGTGCAGAAGCTAGAGGATCAGGCGTGTATAACAGGAAGGGCACTGCAATGGATCAGAGAATACCTGACAGGGAGGCAACAACGGGTCATGGTACGTGATGAGGTATCACAGTGGGCACCTGTGATGAGCGGGGTCCCACAGGGATCAGTCCTAGGACCAGTGCTATTCTTGGTACATATGTGAATGACATGATGGAAGGGATAGACTCAGAAGTGTCCCTGTTTGCAGATGATGTGAAGATAATGAGGAGAAATAAATCAGATGAGGATCAGGCAAGACTTCAAAGAGACCTGGACAGGCTGGACACCTGGTCCAGCAACTGGCTTCTCGAATTTAACCCCTGCAAATGCAAAGTCATGAAGATCGGGGAATGGCAAAGAAGACCGCAGACAGAGTATAGGCTAGGTGGCCAAAGACTGCAAACCTCACTCAAGGAGAAAGATCTTGGGGTGATTATAACACCGAGCACATCTCCAGAAGCACACATCAACCAGATAACTGCTGCAGCATATGGGCGACTGGCAAACCTGAGATTAGCGTTCCGATACCTTAGTAAGGAATCGTTCAAGACACTATACACCGTGTATGTCAGGCCCATACTAAAGTATGCAGCACAAGTTTGGAACCCACACCTGGTCAAGCACATCAAGAAATTAGAGAAAGTGCAAAGGTTTGCGACAAGTTTAGTTCCAGAGCTAAGGGGAATGTCCTACGAAGAAAGGTTAAGGGAAATCGGCCTGACAACACTGGAGGACAGGAGGGTTAGGGGAGATATGATAGCGACATACAAAATACTGCGTGGAATAGACAAGGTGGATAGAGACAGGATGTTCCAGAGAGGGGACACAGAAACAAGGGGTCACAATTGGAAGTTGAAGACTCAGATGAGTCAAAAGGATGTTAGGAAGTATTTCTTCAGCCATAGAGTAGTCAGGAAGTGGAATAGTCTAGTAAGTGATGTAGTGGAGGCAGGAACCATACATAGCTTTTAAGACGAGGTATGATAAAGCTGATGGAGCAGGGAGAGAGAGGACCAAGTAGTGGTCAGTGAAGAGGCGGGGCCAGGAGCTGAGTCTCGATCCCTGCAACCACAATTAGGTGAGTACACACACACACACACACAGGGGGGCCAGGAGCTGAGTTTCAACCCCTGCAACCACAAATAGGTGAGTACACACCAGTTCTGCTTCATTTCGTTTGTGGGAGATTGTGTTAGTTTCTATTCACACTTTGGCCTTGGAGACGATTTATACTAATACTATAATAATAATAATAATAGGTAGTTGGCTTGTAGACAGCAACCGCCCAG
This sequence comes from Cherax destructor, assembly GCA_009830355.1. NCBI lineage: Eukaryota > Metazoa > Arthropoda > Malacostraca > Decapoda > Parastacidae > Cherax > Cherax destructor. Next base: position 27,126 of record WNWK01019524.1, read on the forward strand.
TGAGGTACTACCGTCTTGCCAAGTGAGTGTAAAATGGAAACCTGTAATTGTTTTACATGATAAGATTGCTGGTGTCTTTTTTTCTGTCTCATAAACATGCAAGATTTCAGGTACATTTTGCTACTTTTGCTTGCACTTAGGTCACACTATACATGCATGTACAAGCATATATATATATACACACCCCTTTGGGTTTTCTTCTATTTTCTTACTAGTTCTTGTTCTTGTTTATTTCCTCTCATCTTCATGGGGAAGTGGAACAGAATTCCTCAGTAACCCCTTCTCCTGTATATACAGTGGAACCCCGGTTAACAAAAAAAATTCATTGCAGAAGCCTGCTCAAGTGCCATTACCGAACGAATTTACTTCCTTAAGAAAAAATGTCATTTAGGTTAGTCTATTTCAGACCCCCAAAAATACACTTCCACAAGCACTTACAATATTATACTTACATAATTGCACGATTTCCGGGGTGTTCGTTAACTGGGGTTCCACTGTACTGTATTACTAAATTTAAAAGGAGCAAACTTTAGTTTTTCCTTTTGGGCCACCCTGCCTTGTTGGGATAAGGCCAGTTTGTTGAAAGAACAATAATAATAATAATAAGAATAAGAATAATATAATAATATCTTTAATTCTTTAAGTACATGTAATGTACAAGGTATACAGGCCTAGCTGACATCACTGACATACTACTTGTAAAGCAATCATTCTTTTATGTTTGTTGTGGAAATCACTTCAATCCGTTCATTATTATTAATTGGTTTTCACAAAATAGGTGAATAACTTACTTCCGAGATAATAGCTGAAAGCACTCGTATACCCGAGTACGTACTCGGGAAATATTTTTTTTTCCGAAAAAAATAATTTTTTTTCAATATTTTCGTAAGCTACGAGTGTCTATTACAGTTAGCCCTCGTGCTAGATCCGTTTTCTCTCATAAGAGTGACAAAAGAAGGAATAATAAGCCTTATGGTTGGTGGTGTCCACGAAGTCCCTTTCCTATCTGCACAGCAGGCGTTCATATTATGCTAGATAATATTTATTCTGGCGTATTTTTTATGTTTCTACGCCTTATGTCATAATAGATCAGTTGTGATAGGTAAATAAGCCTTATTGTTGATATTAACGTAAGAATAGAACATTTTGTCGACTGCTCTCTCTTGCTTGTGTCAGCACTTCTTCCCAGGTCTATCACAGTTATTGTAATGATTTTACTATTTTACTACTTTTGTATTTCATTTTTTACTTTACTTTTTATGCTGTTAGTACTGTATTTTATACTGTAAGGCTTAGGAGACACACTGTGCATAACACAAACAATTGTTTATTTCTGAGAACATTTGTATACAAAACAATGTGTTCGAATTCACTTCAAATGTAAGAAACTGCATGAACAGAAATGTACAAAATAATGAAATATAAATGAAATACAAATAAAGATTGGGACACATTTACAGCCCATTAGTGCCCACTGGGCATGTCCTATTTTTTATGCTACCCAGCTGACTTTTCCACCACATGTATAACTACTACTACTACACACACAACCCGCACATATAAAAGGGAGGAGCTTACGACGACGTTTCGGCCCGACTTGGACCATTATGTGTTTATTTTTCCAAGCCTGCGTGGCGCGTTGCTGTGAGTAGCGGTCAAATATCGTACGGCGGTATGAGTCTGGCACCCCTGCTGCCAGACACACGGTCATAAGTCGAGTAGTCGTATGTCATTTACCCTTCTTCATGTTCTTCTACATTCTTACTTTCTGACTTATTCTTAACTCTTTCAGTAATAGTTCTGCCTGGTATACTCAACTTTCTAGTATTCTGTGTACCCTCTTTTCCTTTTACAAATGAACTATGCATATGTGTCTAATTTATCAACTATGCATGCCTTCTGCCAGTCCTTAGGTACCTTTCCTTCTTTCATGCACATATTAAATAGATACACCAACCACTCAAAAACTGTATCCAAACCTGTTTTTACCATCTTAGTCTTAATCCTGTCAAACCCAGCATTTTACCTCTCATATTCTAATTATTTCACCTTGTCATTCCACTAATTGTTTCTTTTCCTACTAGCACTCACTCTGATACCCACAAACCTCTGCTTTGCATTTTACCATTACATTTTTGGATGTACAGTATTCCTTTTGACCTCCTCATTACCTATGCTCTTTCCTGAATTAAAAGTATTCCTTCAAGGATACCTAATGAACAACATGACTCACTACATGGTGATTACTGTATAATAATAATATAATAATAATATAATAATAATAATAATAATAATAATAATAATAATATTATTATTATTATTATTATTATTATTATTATTATTATTATTATTATACAGTATTCATAAAAATGCACCATACTTGTAGTTAAGTACATTATGAATATATTCATGTGAAGTGCTAAAAAGTATAGCATAACGTAGTAAATGTGGAATGCTGCTCATTCTTCATTGTATCATGTTACTTTAGAAAGTGTCACAAGATGTGTTATAATTTTTCAGATTTTCATTAAGTACCACTCAAGCAAAAGTTCTGAATGCAGATTATTTAAAAAGAGTACTGATATGTTATGAAAAGAGAATTGTTCGTCTTGAAGATTTATTACAGCCTGAATTTGCATACATTTGGGTTGTGCCAGACTCCATTCCTGTAGAGGAGCTGCCAGCAATGCCTTGTAAGCATGGTATGTATCTCATTTAATCTATTGTTTATCCATTTAGGGTTATTTTTGTTTGATCTAATTTCCCTATTTGGAACATAAGTTGCCTGGGCAGCTTGAACTATGCTCTTACCTCTCTCATTATCAAAGTTTACCTACAGAACTGCTACTCACTAGATGTTTTATGTTTTTCACACCATTCTCTGTAAATTCTAGAGTCAAGACTGTTGTGCATGAGATTTTCAGGAGCTCAGCAATTTCTGAGATACTCAAACCACCTCTGGCACCAACAATGATTCCATGGTCCAAGTCACTTGTATCACATTTCTTCCCCATTCTGATGTTTGGTCTGAACAACAATTGAACCTCTTGATCATGTCTGCATGCTTCTAGGCATTGAGATGCTGCCATGGGATTGGCTGATTAGATATTTGCATTAATGAGCAGGTGTACAGGTGCACCTAATAAAGTGGCCACCAAGAGTGTGTGTGTGTGCGTGCGAGCGCACCCGTCCATTAATCCGTCTGTCAAAGAAAATACAGGTCGGCTATCACTAATTCAGCAGTCAGTTATCTGGTTCCATCAGTAATCCGGCACTAATTTCAGCTAGCATAATTTCAAATTTCATCATTATACTGACTCAAATTTCATCATTATACTGACTCAGAAATTGTGTAGATGGTTGTAAGTCTACAGCAGCAAGCCAGTGGAGGAGAAAGCAGTGATGCAAATGAGGAAGATAGCAGAAAGAGTCTCTATTGATAGATTAATTAAGTGTATTCTAACCTAACCACTCTGTAATCTGGCAAACTCACTAATCTGGCACACTACAGGTCCCAGTGATGCCAGATTAGTGATGGCCAACCTGTACATAACAAGCAGTGTTATTACTGACCTCATCTGTAAATGAAAAACAATCAGTTTTATATTGTTTCTCTCTTTTGATAAGGTTTACTGTTACAATTGTTAGGAAGCATTAAGCTTGCAAGTCATGCAATGCCTGGAAAATGGGAGGAAATCATTGCCTGTCTGAGGAAAAGTAGGGTAGCTCCAATATTATGGAATTGTTCTTAATTAACAAGTTACTTTGTCCAAGGTTTCAAAAAATAAAATTATAATTTTTCCAGCTGAAGTCTTACGGTGCGTTTTACAAGTTATCAGTTCCATATCAAACTTTAATAAAGAACGTATTGTTGAGGAAATAAAAGATGTAAGCAAGCAGTATGGCCTGAAGATTCCTACCATCATGAAGTTAATAAGGATGACTGTCACTGGTATGAAGGTGAGTCATACTGTATGATGGGTGTGTATATATTTTTATGGGGAAGTGCCCAGCCCTTTTTTTTATTATTATTACAGGTATTATTATTACAGATACTATTATTATTATTATTATTATTATTATTATTATTATTATTATTATTATTATTATTATTATAATATGGTGTAGTTAAGCCTCTAAACATAATATTTATATTGAGTTGGAAATAATTTGCTCCATGTGTAAATGTTATTATCCTGTTACTAACTTGCTAGTCTTTACTTAATTATATTACATAGCCTAATACAGTGGTACCTCGAGTTACGATGGTCCCCAAAATCGCCCTTTTATGTAAGTTTATTTTTTTAAATGCTTTTGTAAGTATGTTTTTGGGGGTGTAAAAGGACTAGTTTATTTTACATTATTCCTTATGGGGATAAATTCGTCTGGTAATGGCACTTGAACAGCATTCTCGAACGAAAAAATATCGTAACTCAAGGTACCACTGTACTTGGATTTTATTTGATTTTACTGAACACTTTTCTCTGTACAGTGGACCCTCGGTTAACGAATACCCCGGAAATCGTGCAATTATGTAAGTATAATTTTGTAAGTTCTTGTGGAAGTGTATTTTTGGGGGTCTGAAATAGACTAACCTACGTGAAATTTTTCCTTAAGGGAGTAAATTCGTTCGGTAATGGCACTTGAGCAGACTTCAGGAGTGAAGTTTTTACGAAACTCGGGGGTCCACTGTATTGTGGGATCATGCACAGCCAAACATTAATGTGGGTGTACTTTTTTTCAGGAAGGTCCTCCTGTTGGTGAGATGCTGTATATGCTAGGGCAAGATACAGCCGTTGAGCGAATGAAGCATGCTTTAACCTTATTATAAGATAACTAAGTGTAATGATGGTTTAAAAAGACAGGTGAGAAAACACTAGGAGATGCTTCTGTCCTGGGATGTTCATCACTGTTAGTAGTGATCAAGGTCCCAGGACCAAAATGTCTTCTTAATGAACTTGTCCTAATGTTTGCTTACATGTCATTAAAGCCACTTATCAGTATCCATAAATTATAATGACTTACTTTAAATACAAATTTAACCAGCCGCATGAAGTGCTTTGTATATAAATATTTATTGAAATAAATGAAATATTGATATATATGTACATTATACTGATTTTCCTTTTGAATACTATTCCCTGTCTTTAATGCTGCATCTCTTGTGAGAGTATAGTTAATATTATTATTATATTCATGAGGAAGCCAACTACAAAGGGATCTGGACAGGCTGCAGGCCTGGTCCAGCAATTGGCTCCTGGAGTTCAACCCCACCAAGTGCAAAGTCATGAAGATTGGAGAAGGGCAAAGAAGACTGCAGATGGAGTACAGTCTAGGGGGCCAGAGACTACAAACCTCACTCAAGGAAAAAGATCTTGGGGTGAGTATAACGCCAGGCACATCTCCTGAGGCGCACATCAACCAAATAACTGCTGCAGCATACGGGTGCTTAGCAAACCTAAGAACAGCATTCCGACATCTTAATAAGGAATCGTTCAGGACCCTGTACACTGTGTATGTTAGGCCCATATTGGAGTATGCAGCACCAATTTGGAACCCACACCTAGCCAAGCATGTAAGGAAACTAGAGAAAGTGCAAAGGTTTGCAACAAGACTAGCTGCATAACCCTTGTGGTTTAGAGCTTCTTTTGATTATAATAATAATAATGCAACAAGACTAGTCCGGAGGAGAGGTTAAGGGAAATCGACCTGACGACACTGGAGGACAGGAGAGATAGGGGGACATGATAACGACCTATAAAATACTGAGAGGAATCGACAAGGTGGACAGAGACAGAATCTTCCAGAGATGGGACACAGCAACAAGGGGTCACAGTTGGAAGTTGAAGACTCAGATGAATCAGAGGGATGTTAGGAAGTATTTCTTCAGTCACAGAGTAGTCAGGAAATGGAATAGTTTGGGAAATGATGTAGTGAAGGCAAGATCCATACATAGCTTTAAGAAGAGGTATGATAAAGCTCATGGAACAGGAAAAATGACCCAGTAGAGGCCAGTGAAGAGGTGGGACAAGGAGCTGTGAATCGACCCCTGCAACCACAACTAGGTGAGTACACTCATAAGGGTCAGGATGAAGGCCAAGAGACAAGGTATCAGTCCACTTTACTAAAATATTTTTCTTTAGTTTCTTTTATCGTATTAATTATGGATACTAAATATACAATAAAACACTACATAAATTGAAGAATATTCTTAGTGCTTGTAGTGAAACATTCTCAGGTGAAAACACGTATAGTATTGTAAATTTATGTTTTGATGCAAACACTGGATCTGCACTCATCCCTTTCCTAAATTTTCCCAAAGCTAGGTCACCCTTAACAAGGTAGTGAAGTTTGAGTGACCTGAGTGCATGATTAAGAACCCAGGAAGCATTTCTATGGCCAAAATAGTGGGAAGACTTTTTCCCTTTCATTCAAATTTGCTGTGACTTACAGATAACAACTTTGAATGGCTCATCAATATACTGTGACTAATGAACTTAGAATTTTGATTATACTGTTTGCAATATAACAGTAAATTGGTCATGTCGGTAGTAAGTTGGTATGAGGTGCTATCAGAAAGTTCTGAAGTTGAATTTTTGAGCACTTACTGGGTGAAATACAGCAGCGCGTAGATCATGCTACACAGTACACTCCTTTGTTCCAGTGTAGTCGGTCATTCCACTGTTAGGAAAGAAGAGTTCCAGGAATATTTCAATAAGTGGCAGAGGCACTGGGATCAGTGTATAGCCTCCCAAGGAAAGTACTTTGAGGAAGACAACTTCAACTAGGTGATTAGGTAAGCTTATATATTTTTTTTGTGGCAGTCCAGGAACTTTTTGATAGCACTTTGTTTATTATTATTATTATATTCATGAGGAAGTGCTAAACACATGAGGATTATACAGCACCTGTTAATGGCAAGTAATTAGGTATGATCCAAGGAAGGGAAGAGTAATTGCAGTTCCTTGGATCAAGAGCCCTTCAGTGACATTCAAGGCAATCCCTTACCTTCCCTTTCAAGGACAAATTGCCATAAGGAATAATAAGGCACAATACCATGACTGGAACAATGCACAAATAGCCCACGTGGGAGAATGAAACTTATGACAATGTTTTGGTCCGACCTGGACCAATAACTAGTCACAGGAGGGCGAAGGGAAGGGAGCCAGTACAGTCATGCATCGCTTAATAACAGGGATATATTCTGAGAAATGAGTTGTTAGGCGATTTCGTCATTGTGTGAATGTCAGTGTGTGTACTTAAACCTAGATAGTACGTATAGCCTATTGCTCCTAGGCAACAAACCTGTACAGCATGTTACTGTACTGTATATAATTGTATGTGCATAACTGTACATAACTGTGTGTGCTATACTTACACATGACTCGCAGCTTAGTAGGTTTGTTTACACCATCATCACCACAAACACGTGAGTAATGAGTTACACTATGACGGCTGTGATATCACTAGGCAATGGGAATTTTTCAGCTCCATCATTATTTTATGGAACCACCCTCGTATATGTGGTCTGTCATTGACCGAAACTATATGAGAGGGGGTGGGGCTGAGGGAACGAGAGGAGGTAGAAGTATAATAGCAGAAGTAGTGGTGAAAGTAATACATAGTATTACTGTATTATTATTATTAGTAGTAGTAGTAGTAATAAGTAATGCAATAGTGACAGAGGTAAAAAGGAATAGTAATAGTGACGCAAAAGTCAGAGAGTGGAGTGTTAGCGAAGCGGAGGTGGTGGCAGTGGCTGTGGCTGCTGCTGGGTGTTTTACCTGGAATATTCTCAACACAAGATGTTAGTCAGTATGTTACATATTTGGAGGTGGGAGCACTAAACTCACTGGGGCCATACAGTGCTTTGGAGAATGGGAGGTAATCGGGTTAGATCCAAGGAAGGGGATGGCAAGTTCAATTCCTTTATTAAAATTAGAAAAAGGAAAGTGCAGAATGCCAAACTGATATGGAGGTCATTCGGTGCACAGGGAATGGGAGGCAATGAAGTTCAGTCCAAGAGGAGGAAAAGTTTACTTCCTTGAATCAAGAGCCCCCTCACTGGCATCAACACATCTCTCATGAGATAAGATAATTTTTGTAAGACCATTGTTTTCACTTCTGTATACTGTACTGGACTGACAATGTTATCACTGATCTTGCAGATCAAAACTATGTAGTAGTCAGCATCAAAAAGTTTCTAAGAATGTGTTTCTGAATGACACTTGCTTTTATGCAAAAAAATTGATTTTTTTTTCTAAGACAATAAATTTTTAAATAACTGATTTCCATAGAACAAATGATTTCTGAGATAAATACTAAGAATTCTGTAAGATGACATTCAAAGATGGTAAAATGTTGTATTACCCATATGGTTTAAAGCTTATTTTTAGAAATAAAATGGGTATCTCAGTCTACTAATGAAGTTTTTATTCTGTATTGCTAAAATTAAATTATGAGTGCTTTAGTAAAAAATGTAATTAAAGATAATAAGTGGCTTAACGTAATGGAAGACTGAAAGCATGGTTCAAAAACATTATAACTGTCCATGAAGCCCTGTCCAAGCAAAGATTATGGTTACTGTATATTCAGAGGAACTATGTCTTTCTTGCACTCAGCAGATAGATGATCAAGCCTTCACCACATCCCATGTCTTTTGCTGAATGACCCAAATGGATTTAGCTCATAACATAAAGTAAATGGGTTGCAAATGCTGCAGCGAGGAGGAGACTGGAGGCAGTGGAGATGTCCTGTCTAAGGGCAATGTGTGGTGTAAATATTATGCAGAAAATTCGGAATGTGGAAATTAGGAGAAGGTGTGGAGTTACTAAAAGTATTTGTCAGAGGGCTGAAGAGGGGTTGTTGAGGTGGTTTGGTCATTTAGAGAGAATGGATCAAAGTAGAATGACTTGGAGAGCGTATAAATCTGTAGGGGAAGAAAGGCGGGTTATGGGTCGTCCTAGAAAAGGTTGGAGGGAGGGGGCTGTATAACCCCTGTGGTTTAGCGCTTCTATTTGATTATAATAATGGAGGGAGGGGGTAAAGGAGGTTTTGTCGGCGAGGGGCTTGGACTTCCAGCAAGCATGTGTGAGTATGTTAGATAGGAGTGAATGGAGATGAATGGTTTTTGGGACATGACGATCTGTTGGAGTGTGAGCAGGGTAACATTTTGTGAAGGGATTCAGGGAAACCAGTTACAGTAATTGATTTAGTTGGACTTGAACCCTGGAAATGGGAAGTACAATGCCTGCACTTTAAAGGAGGGGTCTGGGATAGTGACAGCTGGGACGGACTATTCTCAGCTGTCGTATCTGAGCGCCTCTGCAAAGACAGTGATTATGTATGAGTGTGGTGAAAGTGTTGAATGATGATGAAAGTATTTTCTTTTTGGGGATTTTCTTTCTTTTTTGGGTCACCCTGCCTCGGTGGGAGACGGCCGACTTGTTGAAAAAAAAAAAAAAGTAAACAAACAATTATGGTCAAATATAGTTTTAAGGGCATAATGTCAACATGTATGGGGACAAAGACACAATTATGCTCTCCTTAAAAACAAAATACTGTCCAAATACATAAAGGTTTTCGTTCACCCCCAAACTCGAACAATTATGTAAGTGTATTTTCGTAAGTGCTTTTGTAAGTGTATTTTTGGGGGTCTGAAATGACTAATCTAATTTACATTTGTCCTTATGGGAACAAATTGTTCGGTAATGGCACTCAAACAGCATTCTGGGTTAAAAATTTTTTTAAACCCGGGGCCCAATTTTATTTGTTCCATTTTTGTCAAATAAAAGAAAGCAAGATTAAAAAAGTTATCTTACATCTCCATTTTCTTTATGAATTTGCTCTTTTGCCAACCCCTTCACCCTTTTCTTGCTAATCCCTTTGCAACTATTCAAATTTCAAGATCATCTATGGTACAAAAATCATTTTGGATATAGGTTTACTATACAAATAGTAGGAGTCTAAGAAAAAAAGATAGATGAGCTAAGATTACTTGCAAGTGGGTAATATAGATATTATTGCTATAACAGAGACCTGGTTCAACCTGAAAGATAGAGGAAATGCCTTTTTCCCGTGCAACATTCAGGGTTACAAACTATTCCACACTGGGTAGGGTCAACAGGAAGGGTTGGGGAAATGGCGATGTATGTCAGAGATAATTTAAATTGTTGTGTTAGACATGATATAAGATTAGAAACAGCGGACACAGAATCTGTTTGGCTTTTCTCAGGGGCGTGAAAAAATTTAAATTTTGGGGTGATTTACAGGCCCCCAAGTTGGGTAGGGAGTGCAGTAAGCTGCTATGGGGCCCCAAAATTTATAAAGGGGGTCTAGATATGAAAATGTTGTGTTAATGGGGGGAAATTTTTAAATTTTGACAAATTGGTTTGGGAAAAATGAGACAGGTAATCTAGTCTAGTGACTTTCTTGATACGGTTCAGATTGTTTTTTTTAAAAAAGTTTGTGACAAAAACCAACTAGAGGTG